>CAEGAF010158963.1:0-99156 GCA_903067075.1 Micropoecilia bifurca
TTTAATAGTGTTCTACGTTTAAAACCCAGCTTAGTAAAGCCAAATGTGGTTATTTTCCAAACTAGGTTGCTGTGTACTGTAATTATCTCTATGTCTGACTATATATCAGCTATTATATTGCTGTTATTGTCTCGTTTCAGTTTATGCTGAATTTGTGTTTTACTGTAAGAAAATAAATTAAAAACTTTAGAATCAAAAACAAAAACTGTCAAACTATTTTAAACGTACAGCACAATTTCTCTTGCTTTTTAGTTGTAAATAACTGTAGTAAAAAGTTATCTAAAACTTTTGACCTACACAAGATTTGAACTCCTGAATATGAAGTTTGAGAACCCCAGGAGCAGATCATGTTTCAGACAGTTATCTTTCCAGTGTTGTTGTGTTCACACTGCCCCCTTCTGTCCTGACTAGTAGGAGAGGTCTCTGATAAAACAACAACAAACCCCCCAATGATCTGTCAGCACAGATAGACAGGATGAAAAACCGTACTTTTATTAAGAAGTTAAGGTGGTGTCACAATGATAGCCCCATATAAAACTTCCATGAATAATGTTAAACATCAATTATTTAGCTGTTCATTTTATAGTGTTATGACATTTAACATGTTTTCCCATTTACGTCTTTTTAAAAGCCACAGTTTACGCTTAACTTTTCAAGTCTATATGAAGCAGTTAATATGATGTGTAGCACTGATATGACAGTTTAAACACTATGAAACAAAAATCAATTTTCTACAAGAACTAAATGTGATTCAGTTAAGAATCCAAATTGAAAACAGCGTTTCCCCAGGGTTCTTTAGAAAGCCACTGGATAGTGCGCACACAACATCCCTTTGTGCACACTATTTACCCCTGGATTGCTCCAGGCTAATGTCTCAATAATTTTCACTCCTTTCTCAGGTCCTTCCCACAAAGGACTTAACTAATGATCCATGGACAAAATGAAGCATTTAAATTTATTCATTAATCATTCATCTCCAGCTCATTGAAAATGCTAAACTTCCACAAAATTAAGATTGAATATTGAAAAGTGATTGAGGGAGACAGCTTTCAGTGGGTGAAGACATCGGAGGAGAACGGGGTACCGCAACAAAAACAGGGTGCTTTCCTCAAGACGGTGGTCGCATGGACGTGGTCAAAGTGGCCAAAGTGCACTAAATGCTACTTAAGGTCGCGAGGTTTCACTGGTTGTAATTAGATCTTGAAATCTGGAGAAGCGTAGAATTTCTGTCAACACTGCCTGTAATTATTCTCTTTTCCAATTAATGGTGACATAGATTAATTATCTGATGAGGCAAAGCCAATTGCAATCATTCACCCAGCTAAAATTAGATCAGTCCTGACAGCAGCATGAAAGTCACCTGTTTCATTGTTATGGATTTGCTGCAAGTGAAGAGGGGGGGGGGATAGTGAAGCATGCTAGGGTAAGTAAGTTGTCTCGTACAGGTGAATGTCCAATTACACTGCTACTTGAACTGGAGGTATCTCCTCATTCATTTCAGTGGCATCTGGACTGGTTTGCTCGTTCTTCTCAGTGTTTTTGGTGGTGGTAGAGCTCTCTCTGATGTACTGTAGAAACACCGACATGAGCTCAATTTCTTCCGAAAACTTTCCCTGTTTAAACAAGAAAAAAGAACAAACAGACTAATTTGTACAGAAGCATTAATATGCAAAGTTCATAGTTCGTGCATTCCCCGGACACAGTTGATGTGTTTGGCAGTGTGCGACGTGAACCAACCATCAGACTTTGACCTTTCAACTCCATGTACCCTCTGCTCTTTTGTTCACTTCAGCTAACCACCTGGATTTTATTATTTAGTCAGTTCCTCCTAGTTTTTGCAAAATAAAGAATATTTCTCAAAACAGTTAGCTAGTCTTTCACATTGAAGCGTGTTTTGCCATTAGTTTTGCTTTCATTTCAACTTACTAGTAAGTAAGACCACAAACATCCTGCATCTTTTTCTCTAAAGGAGGCTTGAGCGCAGCTATTTGTTAAACTATATATAGCAAGCATTTTTCCAAGACAAACACACTCATCCCATTCTTGTCACTGAGCTGAGACAAATAATTTGTTTTCCAATATGAAGGATAAAGAATGACACAAATATGCTGGAAATTACATGACTGTCTTTAAATTAGGCAAAAGTAAATTGCCTATGTTTTTTGCTGTGTTAAGAGTTGGGTTTTTTTGAGCTGGTAATAATGAAAAAAAAAACATAATTATTTATTTTTAATTAAAAAAAGAAAAATCTAACCTTTTTGTGGCCTGTGGATGTCAAGGCAAAAAGTTTAGACATCATGTCATATTACCTGTCATCTAACTTGCCGACTGCCTAGAACTCCATTCCTAATTGACCATCTGTCCATGTGGGTTTGTTTCATTATGGCCAATTTGCTTCTGTGTATGCATCTTAAAATGATATGTTTCATCCTTCAAAGAAATCAGATTCTTTGAAGTGGCTGAGTGGCTGAGAACCAAAATGATTTTGGAGCTTTGGCTGTGTCAAGTGTTTGTTTTGGATCCGAACACCTGAATCTTTGCAGACATTTTTGTCTGTATCTGTGCTCAATGATTTCTAAAGGTATGTCAAGTCCAGAGCAAAGAACCAACACACATCCAAACCTGGAGTAAAGGAGAGCAACATTGTTGTCATGTTTAAAAACTGACAGAAGCACTACTGTACACTGTTACCAGATGTGTCTGGAAGCCAAAAAGACCATCATAGGGAAGTCGCATATCTGGGTATACAGCCATCGTCATTAGCAACAACTACTACAGAATGTGTCAGACTCAAAAGGCACATTCCTTTTTTTTCTTTTTTATGTAGTATGTAGTATTATTTGAAATGCTGGCAGAGTTTTTAGCATTGCAATGTTTTTTGCTCTTTCAACACTTCCCCTCAGAATTACAATTAGGTCATAAAATCCCTCATTTAACTGTCAAAATCATATTCCATTTGATATCTGAGGAACAATTAGGCTCTTTGTAGGTTTAATCAGGTTAATTCTTATAAAAACTACTAAAAAAACAAAACAAACAAAGTTAAGAATTCGAAGAGAAGGTGTAATGCTTCAGATTAAATTAATTTGACCGAGGAGTCATGAGAGACTGACCTGATGTTTATGAGGCTGGTTGAGTAATGGACTTTAAAGTCACTGAAAGTGGCTACAAGTATGAGAGTAAAGTTACCGG
Organism: Micropoecilia bifurca; assembly: GCA_903067075.1. Classification (NCBI taxonomy): domain Eukaryota; kingdom Metazoa; phylum Chordata; class Actinopteri; order Cyprinodontiformes; family Poeciliidae; genus Micropoecilia; species Micropoecilia bifurca. The sequence goes on from CAEGAF010158963.1 coordinate 3,193, forward strand.
CTTGCTCTTATTTTTGTAGGGAGGCAGAATAACGCTCCTGGTGAACCGTGTCCAGGTTCAGTGCTCCTCTGCTTTAAAAACCTCAGCATCCAGATTTTCTATTAAACTGCCTGGCAGTGTCAACTAGCTTGGGAATGTGAACCAGCCTGGCCATGCAGAAATTCTCTGACTAACAATTATATCAGAAACAGGATCTTGGATTACTGTCCCCTGGGACTGGGGCAGTGGGCGTCTGCTCCAATCATTACTGGCCATTCAACAAAGCTCTGCACTGCTCTCTGCTGTTAGCCATTGTCAATTATGCCATCCCTAGTGTAAACCCGCAGAACACAAAGCTGAACTGCCAGTTCTGGCAGGAGTGTAACAGGATGACAGCCCACCGCCCCTCCGATCCCACCCCCACCCACCCCAGGGTTTCTCAGCCTTCCTTCCCTCAAGCTAGTTATGAGAAAACTGCCATTTGGCGTCTGAAAGAGCAAACCTGACCTTTCTTATGTTCTGCTTGTGGGGTTAAGTGGACATGATGGATTAGTGTAGGCCTCATCAGGACTCAGCCTGGTCTAACTCCAGTAACAACCAGTATCACTTCCATTGATTTCTGCATTCCCTTAGTTCTAAAAAGCCAAATAATATTTAGAATCGCATCAATTTACTTTCAATTCATAGTGCAGCATCATAAGACCTCATCATCAAGGTCTTAAAATTTACGCAGTAGTGCAAGAGTGTAAATTTACGCCTGTTCTTAAACTCTGAGGCGCATTTCTTTGGCTCCTAAGGGTTATTTCTCCTTGTGTACGTTATGGAGGATAGTCCTTCTCCTGCACTCTTCTTTAGGAGCCAGTTTAAAGTGAGTGCTGCCTGCTCTGATGGAACCTGTGCTGAGCTGTGACGGGTGACGGTGCGGTGCGCTTGAATACACCAGCTCTTTTGTCCTTCACACTCTGCAGCTCCCTGATAGCTCCTCCCCATGTGCCCCACTACTCCCTGCCTTGAACAGTGATCTGCTGGGGCCTTTTGAGGCTGCGCTGTTGAGAAATAGCTGCTCCCTGTAATGTCTAGACCGGACCCGTCAAAGAACATGTCAGTAAGCCGGAGGAGAGGAAACAGAGGAGGAGACCTCTTAATAGTTTTTTCACCAAACACGTTAAATTAGGTGGGCCACATTAAAATAACTTAATGCATCTGGCAAACATGGCCACTTTTAGATTTGGATGGAGCCATTGTTAAGATAAAGATGAAGTAAAAAAAGAGGATATAGATCATAACAGGGTGGCACAGCACCTGGCTCTGTGGAAATGCTGGACAGGACATTTTTATAAAGATTCATCACTGTCCCGCTGTCCTCTTCGACCTCATCGCACATCACAGAACAGATTAGACACCGATTATCCTCTAATTGAAGATCCCTACTTTTCAACCTTGCAGAATATGCTCCTACTCTTGTGCAAGACAGGCAGAAGGTTATCATATTCACAAAGAAGAGAAAGTTGTAACACATAGATATCCCCCACGTGTTGTGGTCTGTATTAACTAACATGAAAACAAAACAGAAAATAGGCTCCAACAGTTCATTTGCTGTTAGCGATCAGATGGTTCAGGTACACACTGAGAGCCATGCAAAAGTATTCACACCCCTTTAACTTTTATACTTTACAAAAACAGACTTCATTAGGACTTCATATGATTGACAAACACAAAGTAGTGCATAACTGCGAACTGAATTTAAAGCTGTACATAGTTTCCATAAAATTTTACACCTGAATATCTGAAATGTGCAGCAGGCATCTGTATTTAGTCCCCGTGATAAAATACTGCTAACCACCTTTAACTGCTTTTTAAAGTTGCAGGTGTTTAGGGGGGTTGTCTGCACCAGCTTTGGGAAATTAGATATGTTTTGTACTTTGCAGAAAATTTCACTTTCAGTGAGCTAGGATGGAGTGTCCATTCTACCTCATAAAACATAAATTTGGAAGTCCCACTAAAAACATCTATTCTTCTTTGCTTTATTGATTTTTATTTCCATGGGCATCAGGCATGTCACATATTGGGCTGTAGATCAAGAAACATAGATCTACACCATTCTACTATAGCACTATCTGCATGTTCAGAGTTTTTGTTCTGATGGAAGTCAGAACAAAAACTCTCTAGTGCTACATAAGTTACTAGTTGGGTTTTTGTGGTGGCAGGGGGGTAAAGCACGACCGCTGTATGTCCTCGTATATATGTCCTTAATCCTCTATGCGGCCATCACAGGTTCGAGTCCTGGCCTGATGACCTTTGCCACATGTCTTCCCCCTCTCACTACCCACTTTCCTGCCTGACCACTCTCAAATAAAGGCCACTAGAGCCAATAAAACTTTAAGGAAAAAGTTACTAATTACTTCTGTACTAGTTTCTAGTTACCAGTTTCTGGCCAGTACAGAATTCTGATGCTTTCAAGATTCTGGAGTACAGATTTGTGGAGTACACAACTAATAGTTGTAGAGCCCTCCATCATGGATCTCTATAGCTCCTCCAGAGCTACCTTCAGCAGAGGCTGAGTCTCTGATTCATGCTTTTCTTGCTTAGCATTTCAGTTTTGTTGATGGCCATGTCTTGTTTGTTTTGTTAACTTTAAGTGGTCCGATACTTTTCTTTATATATATATATATATATAAATTTCCTTCTAACCCACTGCAGGTGGTCTGTTTCATCCTCTAATCTTGGGTCCTCTACCAGAGGCCTGGGAGCTTGAGGGTTCTGCGAAGTATCTTGGCTGTGCCTAGTACTGCACATTTCTAGACTGAGATGTCTGATGTTGTTCCTGGGATCTGTTTTAGCCACTGCTCCAGTTTGGGGGTGACTGCCCTGAGGGCCCCGATGACCACAGGCACCACAGTGGTCTTCACCTTCCAGGTCTTTTCCAGTTCCTCCCTGAGGCCCTGGTATTTCTCCAGTTTCTCATGTTCCTTTTTCCTGATGCTGTAGTCATTTGTTATTGCTACATCCACCACAACGGCTTTCCTCTGTTTTTTATATATACATATATATTAAACATTTTCAGCTTTGTAGTGAAGTGAAATTATAAATACGTGGATTCTTTAGGCAACTTCTGAGGACATGTTTCCTCTGAATTTTACTTTTAAGAGTATTACAGTATGCTTTTTTTTTTTTACTTAGAACAGTTTTTCATTACAGTCCACATTAATGATTGCACCTGTCCAATAAAAGCCTACCAAAACACATAATTAAGAATGTAATGTGACAAAATTTAAAAAAATTATCAAGGAGTGTGAATACTTTTTGAAAGCAATATGTATACTTATTCAGAGAGGCAGACAGACATAATGTAATTGAATAAATCTACCCAGTCATGCAGATAATTTGTCACATCAGTCTGATGAGTGAATGTATGGACTGTAATATAAGAGTAGTGTCTTTAACTCCACTGCAGCACTGAGGCAAGTCACTTTGGTAGATATTTGCCTGGCTGCTCTTGCTTGGCAAAGACGACACAAGGCAACTGACTAGCTGGATCAGGCTCAAACAATGCAACGCATAACATGGAGTTACTGTAGTATGCAAAAGAATATGCTACCATCTGTTAGCATACCTACGCTGGGATGAATGTTGAATGAAAGGGATTTGCTATGTAAAAGCATAGTGCAGTTGGTGCAGTTTTCCAGCCTGTTTTCTGCATATATGTGCAAATACCTGGGCAATTGATATTTTCTGGGAAGTTTGTCGGGCAACAGTCTGGCACTCTTCCAGGTCAACCAAGAAGCGGAGGCTGCGTTGTTCTAAGTATTTTACCAAAACCTTGTGCATCCTCTTCTGCAACAAAGAGAGCTGGGGGGGAGAGAAGGCAGAAAAAAGGAATTGGTAAGGCAGGAGAGGAAATTAATGGCAGTGTTCAAGAAGAATGATGGAGGGGAATAGAGAAAGCAGTCAATAGCCCATTCTGCAGTACACGGGCCTGACAGGAATTTCACAGTCTCTTGGTTTCTCTGCCCACTCGTGTGCACTCATCAGAATCCAGTCACATCTGGCTGCCAGGATGGGGGGTTAATTTTCTCTAAATGCTTCAGCAGTTTTGTTCTAGCCGAGGCAAACTCTGTGACTGCAAAGCTGATGAGTAAAATATTTCTACTTCACCCAGTTTAACTTTATACCAATCCCCTCAAGACATATTTTACACATACACACAAAGTCATGAACCCCCCACAGAAACCAGAAATTATTCCCAGTCTCTTGGAAAGACATGCTGCTTGCTTTATTATTTGAACACAGTTTCAAGCAAAGAGGTTTAAATTCTGATAGATGCCGTTGCTTTTCTTCCCTCCTCCATCTCTGCACTCTCCCTACAAAGCTTATCATTGCTTGGCAATGTGTTCCCCAGTGCATTGAAAACTAAAGCAAATTAGCTCAGTCATCAGCTCCTGAAGGAAAGACAATAACAAGAATGGTCTTTATGGTGTACCCTGTTAAAACCTAAGAGCTGAAAGCCTTCACATAAACAGAGCAGTGCTAACATCTACACCCAATTCTAAATTGTTTTAAAAAGATGTTCCTGCAAAGATATTCAAGTCCTTTATATTTAAAGAAAAAAAAGAGAAAAATTACCAACTAATATCAGAAAAATGCCTTTGTCATTTGGACATTTATCAGAAATGAAGTATTTCTTATTGTGTTTCTGTTCTGTGACTGAAATTAAATTTTAAGACAACCTGTCTTTAATATTCATCAAACTTGTACTTTTATTTAAACTAAATCCTGTGTCGTGTTCTTCTTTAAAACTGTTATGGTCCTAAATTTCTGCATCTGAAAATCTTCAGGATACTTGTTGAGTTGCATTTAGTTCTGCTGATCATGGTGTTGAGTAAAACAAATTGAGCATATGTTATCGGTTCATCATTCATTCTGTTTTGCATGTTCACAGATGAAGTCGATTTACAGTAGACAAAGTGAGAGACTACTTTTTTTTAAGAAGTAGACATCCTTGGAAATACCGATAGAAAGTACAGTAATTTGCCATAATTGCAGTAAGTAGCAACTGTAATGGGGAATCTATTTTTATGCTTGGATTTTATGCCAATTGCTTTTTATTAATGTGTAAATGACAGCTTTCATGTTCCGCTTGGTAGCAAGGAGTTAATTGTAACAATTTTACATGTCAAAGTTGATGTCTACTCACAGGCCAGTATGACATCTCACCATGTCATGATCTTGAGTAAAAATGCAACAGTTTCACAGTATTAACACAAAAATTACAAACACAATGGCAAACATGACTCAGATGCTTTTATTAAAGACAGCAACAATTATTTATGCATATAGAAAGATGTCATGATAATATTAACTATAACTTTTACTTTTTAATGTATTCTTTTATTTTTAGTCTTAGAGGAATCTAGCAAAATTTAGAAGTAGTTTTCAAGTGCTTATTGAACAGAATATATACCTTTTTGTTTGTCCTCTGTTAATAGACTAATGCTGAGAATATAATTAGCTGATACTGGCTGGTTAATTAGTCAGGGTAGTTGTGCATGTAGACCCTGTGTGGCATATAGGCTATGTCAACATAATATTTCAAGCAAATGCATCTTCTTTGGTGTTTTCTGTGTTATGTCATATTTCTGCTACTACAGCACAAAAATTATTGGATTTTCACAAAAAAAAACACCATAGGATATTATGTTAACCATTCTCTTAAAAATAGGAAACACAAGGGAACATACCCTTCAGAAATGATGTGATGTGATTTTCTCAAGTCAGGACACAGCTACAGGAAAGTAGCTGCTCACCAAAACTTAACCAACATTTAGAGCAATAAAATTGTGACCAACAAGGCGGGACAAGTACCAAAGTTTATCTTGTGAACACACACAAAGAGGGGGAAGGCAAAGGAGATTAACAATAAATCTCCAAACTCATTGTAAGAGAACTGGAGAATTATTTTAGAGTAATTCTGTGTCAATGCAGCAAAAGCTAAATCTATTTTAATGCTTACTGCACATCTTAACCAGACAGGGTTGGCAATAAATGTGGAGGGCACTGTATGTGACATCTCTGAGTGGAACCGCATGTCAAAGAAATTCTGTGGCAGGCTGGCTTAGATGGAGATACCATGTGTGCTTCAGTGTCAGAAAGAAAGTGGAACCTGGTATTTAAAGCCATATATCTTCATTTCTTCACAAGGCAGATTCACAACAGTGTGATGGGGAAATGAAGTAACGTGAAGGTTGTAAAACCTGGCAAAGCTCATCTAAAAGATGGGTTTATTAAATAAAAAAAGAGTTAATGATTATTCAAACAAGTATAAGTAACTCATGTTTCATTTCTCACATGACTCCGAAGCTGTGCATTGCATTTACCTTGCGAGTTTGTGATAAACAAATCAATAAAACATGATCTAATTTACTAAGATTTGTATTAACTGCTTTGCATGATGAAAACATTATGAGGATAATTGGATATATAAAACAGGAAAGAAGCGGTTTTAAATGTTCACGTTGAAATCAGATTAAAAATAATGCCCCATCTACATGTCTGATATGCCGTTGATCATAAGCTTGTTATAAAACTAAAATTAGGCATAAAGCAGAAGCCGAGAGGCTGCAGTAGAAGAAGTGAGGGGCTGAAACAAACAAAAACGGTGAAGGCTGAATCCAGAGTAAAAGAAAATCAGGCTTTGATCATGAGCGTGGAAAATCCTGTCCACAGGATTTTATTTTTGCATGCATTTTTCACTTGATAACATTCATGCAGTTAGATGAGGAATTGCTCAAGTAAAGGTATTAGTCATTTTTGGAACAAATAATATGTGTTTTTCATTGCAAGAGCAGTGTGTCTTCTTCCTGGTGTTATGGTTGTCATATGTAATTCCATTCCAGTTAAAAAGTGTCAAAAACTATAAAGATTAAAAAGTAAAATGCTGCAGAGGTGTCTCCCTTAACTAGTCAAGTGTGGACTTGAGCTATTTTACTGTTGAAAGCACATCCATTGTCTGATCGTAACCTGTGGTAGCTGTTGATCTCTTACCAACTGATGCAGTGAGGAAATTTGTAACCCAACAATAATGAAATGTTTTACCTGTGAGAATATTGCAGAGCTATAATTATAAAAATGTTGAAGTTTTTGCATGTACCATCAACCTCTTGCTTTACTCCTTTTAGTACCAAAAATACACAGTGATCATTACAATATGCCACATCCATCCTCCTCCTCCACTTAAATTATCTAATCATTATTAAATTGCAGCGGTAAGCTTCAGAATAAATGCAAAACTAAGTCACCTTAAAATTTCGGTCCAAGCACAGAAAGCACAAAAAGAGATAATAGTAAAAAATAATAAAACATAATTGAAAAGAGACAATATGTTTAAAAGTTTCACTGTACCTCTATGTAATAGCTACACCTTCTATATGCATGGTTTTTCATTCTCAGTGCAAGTACTGACTCCTGCCTGGCTTCCAAAAGCCTCTTCTTCAGATCTTCATACTCGATTGCTAGTTGTTCATTCTCAGCACGTGCAAACTCCAGGGATTCCTACACACAGGTGAAGAAAATAGCATTATGTGAAGTACGTATGTTTTATACTGATGAAGCCTCTCGGCTGCCATGATCTTACCAACTCCTGCATGATGCCCTATGTCATGGCAGCATCATGGCATGGGGCTACATTCCTCATGCAGGGACAAAGAAGCTAGTCAGAGTTAATGGGAAGATAGATGAAGCCCTGAATGGAAAACCTGTAAGAGGCTGAAAAAGACTTGAGGTCGGGGTTCATCTTCTAAATGGATAATGACTCCAAATATGCAGTCAGCGCTACAATGACTGGTTTAGAGCAAAGCATTATAGCTTAATATGTTAGAATGGGCTAGAAAAGATCCTTCGGTACATCCAACAGGATTCAAGGATATTGATATGGACAGTAGGTCAGTTGGAAGTGTACATACTGCTGTCACTAGCAGGAAAAGCAATGTAGTGTAGTCATTTCCTGCAGATCATCTCTTTGCCATACTTGAACAATAGTGATGCCCAACCTTTGTCTCCAAGCACACCAGATTTTGTCCATCTTCCCACTTTCATCTCCAACAGCTACAATACCTGCTAAACAGTTTAACAGGCAGTTTCTCCTCCACAACAGGTAAAGTGTTATCTTCTACACATTGCTGCATATTACCCTAATCTCCATCAAAAACAGAAAACAAAAATTCCCAGCACACAGAAAAAAATTGCATTGTACGGTGTGGGGAACAAGCATAAGAGGCCACTGTGGGAGAGCATGCAGCTAATATCAGAGCAGTGATAAAGCTTTACATGATCAAAATGATCAATGCTTCCAAAATGACAAAAATTGGATATAATAGATAAAACACACATTTAGCATACTGTAAAAAAAGGGAAGTAACATCACTATGTAGTGGTACAGACATCTATAATCTCTTTTAAGATGCACGCATTCCATATTTTGTCTCCTCAATAAGTCAGAATAAATAATAGGAATACAGCAATGGACACCTTTTCTGTGAAATAAAGCAAAAAATCCACAGCAACGACGCCTCTCGGTGCACGTCGCCTTTTCATCAGAACAATGTTTCCTGAATGCTGGATAAGGGGACGTGAGAATATCTCAACTGTACCTGCAGACATAATGAAGTGTGTCTCTGCAGTAAAACAGAACAGCACTAAAGTGATGAGTTTAACCCAGCAGAAAGAGGGGCTGTAAACATGACAAATGCCTGCTATTGATTTCAGGTTTAATTACTCCATGCAGCACTGACAAAGCCCATCTGATGCTGTTGTGAAGTGTAAATGGAACAAATTACACTTCATTGCCCATAAGAAACTGATAGCGTCGGCAGTTTGCATTGTTTACTCTGTCCTCGCCCAAACGTCAACGCCTGATCAAATCAAAACATAGGTGCGTGCTTGAAAATTGAAATTCGTTCACCTACTTATGGATTTAATAGCGAGGAAGTGTGGCTCCTCTTAAAATAAACACATTCAACCTGGAGGTGTGTATTTTTGTGCATTTTCGATATTACCAAAGATGACCCCACGTAAACTTCCTGTAACAGTGTGAGAAGAACAGACGAGCTGTGGTCAGCATATTTATTAGGATTTTCACATTCGAAGGTGTCTAATCATTCTGCTTCATGCACCATGATTTCCGGATGCACACTCTGCTTATTATGTTATGCTAATACAGACATTATGTGTGGTTTATATTGGTCTCAGTGATTAAAGTGACCCATTTCCGTAGAACCTGAAACTCTGCCTGATCTTTTTATTTAGCGGGGAGTGTTGTTGTTGTATCATCTTATTTCTTCAAGTGAAAAAGACTAAACTCCTTTTTGCATGGCTAACTTTTATCCGGCTAATGGGAGTTGTGTCTATGAGGAAGACTTTTAATTCTTAAATTGTCTCACGCCAACAACTTCTTTAAAGTTGCTGCACTTGGATGCATGGCGGCTTAAGCTCCATTGCCTTTTCTTGTTTTGAACTAATGCATTCTTGATCACCGTTTAATGAAACTATATACCACATGGCGATTTCACATTAGATAAGCCATGTGAAACCCCCATCAGCAAAGAGGCTCTGGCTGGGGCTGATAATCCTGCAGATGAAAACCTTACAATAAATAGGGGCTTCTCTTACAAAAAGGCTGTTCAAATGAATGTTATTTCTTGCAGAGCAGATTCATGTTTTGGAAGCGTGTTTCATGTTACAAATAAACACAAGTCAAGATGATGTGATCCCTTTTACAAATCACACAGTGTCTTGTATTAAAATTGCTATTAAGAATGTTGGCCTACAGGTAACAAAAGCAGACACAGCATCACACCACGACATGCATCATCAAATTCGTCCAGACAAAAAGACTACAACAGCAGCGACTTGTCATTTGTGGCAAAAGCACTTAAACGAGATTGACCATGGCTTGTAATTTTAATTGCAGACTGCTCTGTTTTCTCTGTATCTTAAGGGACGTATTGTAACAAGCAATGTGCTGACACTAATCCAGAAACAAATAAACAAAGTGGTGTTTTTTTGTTTTTTTTACAGCTCATCTCTGACTTCACAGCATTTGACACACAAATGCATGTATTTACAGACAGTTATTGTGACATCGTTTGGTTTTCTCTTACCTCAGTCTCTGCCTTTAGTCGTGTTCTGTCTCTCAGATTAGACAAGCTTCTCCTCCTGAGTCGGTCTGTTCGGAGCTGCCAGTTATTAATATCTGTCTGCAAGGTGCTCATGGTTTGAGCAGCTGAGTTCTTTTTAAAGTCCACCACCTCTAAATCTTTTCTGCAAGGAGACGACTGAATTAGTAGAACTTCTACAGTTGAAGTTATGTTTGGAGAGCAAACAAGCTGTGAACAGACTTTATATCTAGAAGGAAAAAAATGGGAACCTTTTAAATATAACAGTGCTCATGATACTACTATTTTCTTTGAACTTACTCAAGCTCTTTTATGACTTTTGGGAAGTCTTTAATATCTTTTTCCATTTCATGAGAAGACTCTTGGTATTCTTTAGTTTTGTTCCTAAGAACATTACACCTAATGGTATCATTTCTAATTTTCCATAAGATGTCACTATGTAAATCCTGTAAGTAAAGACAATAAAGTAATTTAAAGATGAGAGTGAAACATATTTTGTTGAAATTATTTTGTCTAATAAACTATACTGCGGAATAGCTGCAACAATTCCGCTTTAAAAAATAAACTTGTTCTTACCTTAGCATCTTTAAGCTGGTCACTTTTCAACTTGATGTCCTTCTCTAGGTTGGCTGATGCGTCTTCATGTTCACTTTGAATCTTTTCACGGATTTCTATCAGTTCCTTCATTTTCTGTACAAAAAAAACAATGAAATGTGTTAAAGTTACTACCATTCTTACATCACGACTAGTAAGAATGTTTGCAAAAGCATTAGATTAAATGGTTGTAAAGATGAACCCAACATGGCCGCCCGATGGCTGCAGTTCCAAAACAATAAGATTTTGATGCACTTCCCTTACAAGTTTCATCACTGTAGGTGGTAGCAGAATAACCTCAAATCATGTAGTTTTGTTGTTTTCATCTTCCAAATCATATCTGACCAATTACTCAGATTTGTTTTGTATTTTTTATTTGCCAAGCACACATCTGTTCATCTTCAGATTTGCTATGAAGATGCATGCATTATTTTAATCCCATGTTTCCTTATCTTTCCTGTTTGGAATCTGGCATATATAAATTATCGGTATAACATAATTTTTGTATCCTACATGTGTGATTAGTACAGTATTAAAAATATTTCAGTTACATTTCTTTCACAATATTTTTTAGAGCTGTCAGTGACTTTCTTTAAAACAGGGATTTCTTAAAGGAAGATTTTCTTTTGATTCCATTTATTTCATTTAATTTCTCAATAATGCTATAAAGGTTGGATTTTCCTAATACTGCATTTTTAAAGCAACATTGGTGTAAAAATTGATTTATTTTAAGGCTTTCCACACATATTTCCCAGAGATACCATCAAATCTGGATGGTCCTTTAAGTTTTTTTTATGATCATACATTTTTAACAAATAAAAAGCTAGGTTAGGTTATTTTTTCTGAATACAATGAATATTTAAAGATTTTTTTTCATCAATAGAGTGTGAATGCCATGTATTCTTGTCTTTCCCATGTTTTAGATGAGCAAGATGCAAAGGCCTCTGTGCTGTTTAACTGTTGTACTCCAGGAAAGCTATACGACACGGAACGTCTGAATTGTGATCAAGTAAAAAGGTGAAGTTTAAAATGTTTTTTTTAGAAAGATTCAGTTATATTTATTTTACAAGGGTGCCAATAAGGTTGTTATTTTTGTTTTGGTTTTTTCCCCCGAATTTCTTAAGAGTGAGATCATTTATCTGCAATAAAATACATTTACACTTTTTTACGCAGGCATAATTAAATGTGTTGGTGTTTTATTTGATAACACACATAACACTTTTTTAAATTAATTGCTGTTTAGATATAGAATTCATTTGTCAAGTGTACCTTCACAGTATCCTCCAGAGCTTGTGTTGCAAAGTATGATTCATCAAATTCTTTCTGCAGCCCTTCAGTGGCGAGTGCTGAACAGTGATCATATTCCTTTAATTCCGAAATGACTTCTGCAAGCTTCCCCTGATTGAAGAGGAAGTTATAAAATAGCCGTTTAGCCTTATACTTTAAATTTACATACAACAGGTACAGGTAACATTTACAAAATGTTAAGTGCTTTCAAGAATAAGTAAATATAATATTCCATCATGTTGAAACATTTAAAGAAATCCCACAAATTTACCTTTAGCTTCTCTACAGTACTCATGTGGTGAGTCAGTTCTTTTCTCAGACCATCAAAAATTATCTGCAAAGCACAACAGGAACACTGAATATCACTAGAAGAAACAATTATGGCGTAACCTGGGAATTATAGATACAAAATAGACATGTTTTATCTGACCTTGGCTTCCTGGTCCTCCTTAAAGACGTGATTCTCCTGCTTTTCCATTTTAGCCTGTACGATACCATGCTGCTCTATAACCTCGGCCAATTCCTCCTTGGCCATTTGCCAATGCTCGTCATTCTCATTGATTTTCTGGAGCATCTGCGTCCTCTCCTCACGCAGATGTTTCACTTCTTTTTCGCTAACAAAGTACACAGTAAAGTATACATATGGTATGAACACAAACAAGTGACTCACCATGTAGTGCATGGTAAAATTGAATAGGGAACTATACATATTTTGGCTGTAATTTTGCTTTAGAGCTGTACCTCTGACAAATTTTCGTCTGGTAGTCATCAATCTTCTGTTGAAGCTCCTTATTTTCTTTCAATAAGGCTTGAAGACTTTCATTTCTTAAATGAAGTTGTGCCTTTGCAACGGTAAGGTCTGCTTCACATGTAGATATCTGTGGTTTAGATTAAACAGAGTATAGAAAAACGCATCACAAATATATATATATTGAGGACACTGCTGTTTTACAGTGACCTTGTGTTCCGGCATATAGAAGATTAAGTACCCTTACTGCAAAAAAAAAAAAAAAAACGTACAGACTATCTGTGTTTTCACATGTGAAAAAAATATGGCCACAAGTTCCTCATGGGATTACAATAATAAACATATAGGGAAAAATAACAACCAAAAACTGAACACGTCAGAGAAACTTTTAGTAAATTGTGAGATACATGTGGAAGATTTTCCTACATGTGTTTCACATCCTGCCATGCAATACAACTTCCATATGTAAAACCTGTAGAAAATATTTCATGCATTGACATTTTTCACATTTTACTAAAGATAATAATTATAATTTATAATATAATTTCCACATTTGAACTGCTTTTGTTAAACATGGAAATCACATATAAGGGTCACAGATGATTTCCATGGATATTACATCTGACCTTTGGTGTTACACAAGGGAAAATGCATGTGGTTTACACAGTTTAAAAAAAACACATCTTTCAATGTGCAAAACGTGATTTTAATGAGAAGTTTCATATGTACATATACTACCATGTGATTTTTCAAATGTAAATTAATGTTTTCTTTTTCCATAAGACAATAACAATACTTACCTTCATTTGTGACTTTTTTTCAATTAAATTTCGCTGCTCTCTAAGTTCTTTTTTCTTTTTTACTTCCGTCTCAATTTCAAGATTGATATGTGAAATCTGTGACAGATAAACACACATACCACAATGGTGGGAAACAGCTTTTTGACTTTTTTAAAACATTTTATAGAAAGAAAGAGAAAGAAATTAGTAGTTACTTCATCCTCTACAGCTTTCTCAATAATACAAACTTCAGGGAGCCGGTTAAGAAACTCTGTCTGCTTCTTTTCTTCAGAAATGATAACTTCTTTTGTTTTCTCGATCCCAGTAAGCAGATTTTTCTCAAGTGTCGTCAAACTATTTAATTCGTTCCTACAAGACAAAAACATATTAAATTTGTAGTTACCGTTTGATAAAAAAAAACAAAAACACTCCTTGTAGACAACAGTTAAACAATTGATTTCCAATCACTTTCAAAGTTTGCTTTTCGTCATACATTTTCAGATCTTATTCAGATAGATATATTAATTGGTATAAATCAACTTAGAAATATTTTTGCCATTATCATATCTTTACCATCCATTTTCTTTACACCCTTGTCCCTTAGTGGGGTCAGGAGGGTTTGCTGGTGCCTATCTCCAGCTAACGTTCAGGGCGAGAGGTGGGGTCACTCTGGACAGGTTGCCAGTCTGTCGCAGGGCAACACAGAGACACACAACCATGCACACACACACACTCACATCAAGGAGCAATTTAGAGAGGCCAATTAGCCTGACAGTCATGTTTTTGGACTGTGGGAGGAAACCAGAGTACCCAGAGAAAACCTACGCATGAACAGGGAGAACATGCAAACTCCATGCAGAAAGACCGGGACCGGGAATCGAACCCAGAACCTTCTTGCTGCAAGGCAACAGCTCTACTAACTGCGCCGCTGCCTCCTTATCTTTACCTTTGACATTAAACATGTGCTATACTATGGGAACAAAAATTCAAATAAAAGATGTCAATGCCTATGTTATGTTGTAGGAGGAACAGCTACATTTAATGAGAAAAATCATTAGAAAGTCTATTGAAAAGGTAATATTTGTATTATATTGATTCATACATAATATTATTGATATATTCTCAGCAAATATTTCTGTCAGTTTTAATAATTAAAACTTTCACTTCATTAAAACCAACATTCAGGTTTTCTGGAAAATCTTAATAATAGATAAGACTTTTTTTTTTTTAATCAAACATTTTAATCCTAAAATGTGGACCTGCTGAGATGTGTGTTCATGCATTGTCCATCCTTATGCACTCAATATAGGACCATGATCACTAATTGAGAGGTAAAGTCAGATTTAATCTAAAGAGGATAAACCACAGAGGACCTTTACATAAAGAATGGACAAGCTGTAGTCCATGTACTAAATACATATGTGTGTAGTTCTTGAAGCCCTGACTCCAGCCATGGTCTGCACCTAGTGAATCTTCCCAAAACTCTTTTTGGACTTTGCTTCATATTCCTCTAAGGGTTAACATTATTCCTGTTGCTTGTGCATATTTTTCTGTCACGATTCTTTCCTTCCACTCAACTTTCCATTTAAAATGCTTGGCTAAAACACTCTGTGAACACCAAACATCTTTAGGAGTGCCAATTTGTGGTTTGCCCTCCTTGCATGCCAATCACTGCCTGCTGGACCACAGTTGAGTCAGAAATCTTCCATATATTGGCCAAAACATAATATTTTTATTACCGTTTCTATATTACTTTTTATTAGTCTCGTTCAATGTCCCAATTGTCTGAATACAAAAAAATGGGTTTTCATTTGCTGTGAGGCATAATCACCAAAAAGCTTGAAATATATTAGCCTAAATATGAGTATTTCACTATTTAAACCAACTGTCATTAATGATGTTCTTTCTTTTTTTTTCAATTGAACCAACAATAAAAGTTATTATACAATGTTCCTTTTAAGCAAAGATGTAATAATCTACATGTTATTTTGTTTTGTTTTTTTAAACTGGCCTGTAAAAGAGCATGTTTATCAAAATGGAATTCTAACTGCTACTGTAAGTGTGGACACTGCTTTCGGGTCATCTGTGTACAATTTTGCATTATTCAAAAAAATATTCAAATATATATAAATACTCACAATTCGTTATCTAGATTATTTAATATTCTCTCATGTCTCTGCTGACGTGCCACCCTTTCTTCGGTGGCTTCAGTTTCCTGCTGTTTAAGCTCCATCTCAACCTGGAGGAGATCTTGTTTTGTGCTTGCTTGAACCTCGTCAGCCTAAACAAGAAATGTGGTGTGATGTTTATCAAGTTTATTTCAAAAACAGTTTTATGAAGTTAATGATATAAATAAATAAATAAATAAATAAATAAATAAATAAATAAATAAATAAATAAATAAATAAATAAAATACATTATTCTGGTACCATCCGGAATCTAAGGCACATTCTTAAAAGGTCCCCAGGTCACCGTTTAAAAAGGAGTAAAACTTTACCTGTTGTAGATACTTAAATATCAAGATTTGTTCTTGCGGGGATGTTTTTATGACGATCTAGTTACAGTGCCTGCAAAGTATCTTTTAACATTTTGTTATGTTATAATCACATGCTTTGTTGTATTTTATTGGACTTTAAGTGATAAACCAACGTAATATACCACATAAATGTAAAGGGAAATGGTAAATGGCCTGTACTTGTATAATGCTTTAGAAATCCAGAGGATTCCAAAGCACTTTACACCACATCCAGTCATTCACATATTCATGCACACATAGTGCCAGTCTGACAGAAGCAAGAATGCCATGCACCTGCGCCACTGAGCCCACTGTCAAGGTGGTTGAAATGGGTTAATATGGACATTTACGCCGATAGTGATATTTGATATTAATATTCCTTTTATGGCCGTTAACCTGTATTTACCTAAATTATAAATATTTGCAGACAGTTTCTCTATAAGCAACAACATTGCTTATTTGCTTCAGTTAAAAACCCAACAATCCTGAGCTCAATAACTCACTTGCTCATGTCCAATAAAATATCACATTATCAACTCCCTTCCAGGAACAAATACACAAATAGCAACAAGATGGAATTGAAACATTGGTTATTAGTAGTGGCAGGTTTTAGCAAGAGAACAGATAGCAATAACAATAAACTGGGCATCCCTAATAACTTATTTATACCTTATAGCTTAAATAAAGAAGTAACAATTTATATCAAATTGTAGGTTTTAGAACAAAGGAAAACTTTCATGAGAAGACAAAATATAATTTTCTTCAATTATATGTCTTAGCAAAAGTTATAAAGGGAGTCTAAAGCCCCTTCGGAGCTGCAAGCAACAGATAGGTGGTTTATCACCTAAAATTCCAATTAGAAGGCTGTAATGTGACAAACTGAAGCAAGAACATTGTCTGCTTATGCAAAGGTTTACAGTTTGCTAAAGTTTTGAAGGCTCAGAAGGCAAACCTAAAACTCCTGAGTTTTATCTCCAGTGTGCCTTGGACAGCAGAATTGGACTAGAATGCACAAATGCCTTGCATTCTACTTAAACCAATTCTTATGTTTTAAGTAAGAAATGTTAAGAGAACCAATGGGATTTAACCTTGAGTCTATAAAAAAAGTTATACCATTAGAAAATATATGCCAATCAGAACCCAAAACAACAAAGAGACCATCTGCATAAAATCGGCTCAAATCAAATAGATTCACGATTTACTTTTACATGACACTAAATAGAGGCATTTCCTACCACAATGTTAACCCTTCAATAAGCAGCTGTTAAATACTAGCAAGTTTTTTTTATGATATTTGTTTGAAATAACAATCCCTCCCACCCACAGCCCTGCAAGAATAGACATGTATGGATAATAGCTGGACAGAGGCTAGAATACATTCAACTGAGGCATACCTCGGTTTGGGCAATTTCAAGCAGATGTAAAACGTCTTCCTGGTGCTCTTTGTTTTCTTTCACTATGGGGATTTGGTTTCTGGCAAACTCAGTATCTTCTTGTAATTTCTTGTTGAGCAGTTCTGACTGCAATAATTTCTCCTGGACCTCGTCAACTTTCTGATTTTCCCGTTTAAGCTGCCAAATCAACTCGGCGATGTCTCTACTGCAAGCATCGTGCTCTAGTGAAGGCAAAAGCCAATAATAAATAGCAAGCATATTAGCTGGGTTTGAGAGCAACAGAACAGTACTTCTTCGCAGGAGATAAACAGATCTCAGATTGTGTGATAGCTCACAGTCACTGACCCTTCTGAATAATTGTGGGATGCTCGTTTAGCTTCCACAGTGAAATAGCGTCAATTTTGTTCCCCATGACGTTTCGTCTTCTCTTCTCTTTCTCCAGAGCTTCCTCTGCAAACTGGCGATCAGCCTCCAAACGCTCAACCAGATTCGTGACTTCAGAGAGGACATCTCCTATTTTCTCCTTTAGAAGTGATTGTTGATAACTTTCTAGAGGGGAAAAAAAGTTATGATGATGACACATTCCTCCGGTTTAAATTTGGCAAAACTTTTGTGAAATAATCAAGTCGACTTAACACAAGTGCATAGTGCTTAGGTTTAGATGTATTGGAGGATTACAGAAAGAAAGTATGTCAGAAATGTTATTCATGTGTCCTGTTTTACCTTTTGCAGTAATCGCTCTCCCTTCAACATACAAGCCTGTAGGATCAGAATCTAAGTCTTTCAAAGGGGGTCTGTGAAAACCATCAAAACCATGTAATAATTTATACAGTCAGGGAATAAAGCTAATTAAAAACAAGCAAATAATTCACCTTAAAGTTTCAATGTTTTGGAGATTATCTGGATCAATCTCTGGTTGATGTTTTCTAGGCTGGCAAAAATTAAAGCACCAAAAAATGTGTTTTGTACTGATTTTATCATAATAATGATTTTTTTTCTCAATTCAACGTGATACACGCTTCATCATGAAATATTTTTTTACCTTCAGAAACCATGTTTTTAATCGACTCTCCATGTCTTGGATATGGCAGATAGCAGTGCTGGCACATGGTGAGGGAGTGTTCAGTAAAGCACAAACCCGACGTCTACCAGTGCCGACAGCCTGAAGGTCTACTTGAGCTAATGAAAGACAAAACGTAAGGATATTTAATTCCATCAGTTCTGTTTCACCTTAAATCGTCACTACAAAATAAGAAGCACTTATCTTTACATAGCAGCAGAACTCACAGCTATTACAAGCAATAATCTTTTAATGGAAATAAAAATAGAAACAAGCAGGCCTCACTTGGAGCAAACATGCACACAATTGTCATAATGATACTGTGCAAAGTAATTAATGAAATGTATTTGGCTGTGAAAGATATTTTGTTTTTCTATTCGCCAGCTGATTCTAGTGGCACAGCCTTTAAACTGAAAAAGGAAAAAAAAAATCTGTCTCAAGACAAACCCAAGGGCACGTTTGCTATTTCTTCATGGTAAAAGGGCGCCATCTGGCGGGAAAGTGGTGAAAGACATAGATACTAGAGTTCACAAACCTGAATTTAAAAGTAAACAATGCTTTAAGGAGAAGCCTTAAAAAATGTTGACAAAGAACATGTTGCTATTTTGAACCTTTTGTCACAGATGAAAAATATTTTCTTTGTGTACGTTTCAAATTTAAAATTAAAATAAATATTTCAAACAGGTCAGAAAAGTTGTTTTTTGTAATTTTAACTACTTTGTTGCTTTAATGATATTGATGCTATCGATGCCTGTTTTTGCAAGAACGGCAAAATATAGTCTTATTTTGACCATTGTAAGTATTGTGATATTAAGTTTCCATCAATCCCTCCTTCCTTTGAAAATCAACTCAACAACCCTGAATTTTTTTCACAGAACCCAAAATGACTCTATTGCCATGAGTCGCAAAGTGTGATACAAGGATCTCTCGAGATAGTTGGCTTTCTTTTAGAGGAGAGAGTTTGGTTACAATGATTTATAGTACAAAAGCAAAGATGAATGAAACCAAACTCCCCAGAGAAAATATTACAGATTCTCTGGGAAGTTAATTACAAGAAAAGTCTAATTACATCTGGGAAGTTACATTCATGACTGTTAGGTGAAAGTGGGAAAGTGGACACAACCCTATATTTAAAATATTACATATTCTTTCCATCATAATACAAACTTTTCAGCAGCATTGGATTCTACAGAAACTTAAATTCTAGTGTCTTCCAAAAGTATTTATAATACAAATCTTTCCACATGTGATCATGACACCTACAGACCTTAATGTATTTTATTGGAAGTTTATGGACCCAGACCTACACAGAGTAATGCATAACTGTCAAGTGGAAAGAAAAATACAGAATGGTTTTTAAATTTAAAGTGTTGAACTTAGTGCCACTTGAA
Source organism: Micropoecilia bifurca (assembly GCA_903067075.1). Classification (NCBI taxonomy): domain Eukaryota; kingdom Metazoa; phylum Chordata; class Actinopteri; order Cyprinodontiformes; family Poeciliidae; genus Micropoecilia; species Micropoecilia bifurca. The sequence continues at coordinate 23,110 of CAEGAF010158963.1, forward strand.
ACAATACTTTAAATCACAAACTAAATTTATTTACAGATTCGTCTTTGCTTAAATACCTCAAGCTCAGGTGGAGTGGATCCAAGACTTTGAGTATGTCATATTTTATTTAAAATGTTGCAATTGTTTAATAGGTTTTCCTGTATGAGGGAGAAAAAACAGGTTCATTGTCATGCCAACAGGATACCTCACAAGAAGTGTCTGGGCTCATAAAAAATGGTAAGATCAGAAACATTTCATACTTGACAGCTTTTTAGCAATGACGATCATTTAACTGACCAACTGTTTAATTTGTGAGTAGCCTCTGACAAAACATAGTGCAACAAGAATTAAAGGGAAACCAAGAATAAAGCTCATTTCCTCCTGGATAGCTTTTGTGAAAAATACACACTGAAATAACCAAGTGGAGCAGGAATGTGGCAAGGTTTGCTCTAAGTCATGCTGGCAGGGTTATAATGCACACAAAAAGAAACTCTGTCTAAGTCTGATAGTCAAACTGAAACGAGGTAGAGGAAACGACAGTAATATATTTAGTCATACGTTTAAAATATCTTTGTCCACAGCCAGCAGCACCACACAGGGACCCTAACAAGTTTAAGGAGGTTAATTTAGACCTCCTTAAAACTGCAAATGGACAAAAAAATAATAGTTCATTTAAAAGAAACAACTATCTAAATATTTTGCTACCTTCTATTTATGTATACTGCAGGTAACTGCAATTAACAGAGTTAATTTGCACAGTTTTTAGTGCCCATGTGTAAAAAAAAATTTTTTAAAATGTTGAAATGGCCCAAGCATTTCTTTTTTTTTCTTGTCTTTCCTATTTTGAAAAGTACCAGAGTGTTGGAATATATCTAAATTAACAGGAAAGGAAAATATCAATTATTGACCAAAGTTTCTTAGACATTCTGATCAGCTTAAAAATGACAAGTATAAATAACAAAAATGTTTCAGTTACATTATGGAGTACCTATTATAGTCAAATCAGATTATTTCTCCATTTGGTTGTTTTCCCACACTAAATAGATATGGTCAAATCTAATTCTTATTAGTGTCTGATTATACCCACAGTTATGGTGGGTAGTGTAATAAAATACAAAGTCAACCACACGTATAAGCACCCACAACAAAGACGTGCTAAAAGCCTTGAATTAATTCATCTTTTATGCAGTAACAATCCCGCTACAAAAATAAACTTTTATTTTGACACGATTTATTCAGTGAAGAAATTAACAGGCTATTGGTTGACACAAGATCACACCTATAGAGGAAAAATGAACAAGAGCATTTCTTAAAACTATAAATTAATTACAACAATAATCTCCATCCTGTCAATGTTCTAAAGATATTGAAAGTATTCAAGCAAAAACCTAAATGAAAGAAATAATTGTCAGATTATGCTACCGCACGTAAATACTTTTAACCAAAGATTAACTAAATAAATAACTTAATGCCCGTTTCTCAATGGTGGTTCTGTGATAAATGCCATCCTGGCCAGATCCAAATGTACAAAACAGTGATGGATTCACCAAAACAAAATGGGACTATTTAACTTTATCAAGTGTAATAATTTAGTTTTTTTCTTTGTTTTCTAAAATGTGTTCCACAAATCATTGTTTTATCTTCAGTTTAAAATAATTAAGCCTACAGTAGGTTTAATCAGTACATGTGTCATTCTTTCATGATTGTTTTGTTTATTTGTGGTTGTTATGGACTTCCATACATGCACATTTTGTGCATTTTTCTCTCTAAATAATTAACTGCATATTCTTTGACTGCACAGTATATCTCTCCTCACATTTAAATGTTGCTCTTACTGTACACGTTTATTCTTATTTATTTTACACATTTTGTTCATTTTTTTATTTATTTCACCCATTTATTTATTTATTTAATATTGGCTGAAATGGCTCTCCATATATACCCACTTACCTAAACTTACTGCTGAATGACCCCACAGTGGGACAGTAAGTATTTCTATTCTATCCTACTAGGCGCCAACATCCCTGATTACCTTGTTGACCAGCTTGTCCTTCACTGGATGGTAATGCGAGAGGTTTAGCGTTTGGCATGTTGCAACTCTTCCAAATGGGATGTTTGCTGTACAATAACGAACTATCGAGACGTCCTTAAAGGTCCTGAGGGAAAGCAAAGGCATTTTCTATCGTCAAAACTAGCGTCATTAGAGATTAAAAAAAACTTCAAATACATCGAAATTGATCTTCTTTCGCAATAAATCGTAGGGATTTAAACTCCCATGGTTACATGTTATAACAAAGTTGGTAAACGGGAGGTAAACATACCTTCACTCATCTCCGGATGTCGCTCTGTCAGCCAACGTTAACTTGACGTTTAATTAACCAAGCTAATGAGAAATTAATGAGCCGAGGGGGGTCGTTGTCATGGGAGAAAGTGAAAGCGAAAAATGCTACAGCTATCAACTTACCCAAACTTTTGGCTGCCACCTCTGCCCGGTGTGTTATTGTCGCTCACCTATAGGCTTAAAGGTTTTAAAAATGCTCCGTGTTTCCATGCAACGAGGTTTGCTCCGAATGATTCAAGTTGCTGTGGATCTTCTGAGCGGTTTGCTGGTAACAACTTATCCCCAACATGCGCTCGGTCGTTGGGGATAAGCTGCGTTCAAGAGCCGTTGAGAAACGTCACAGGTGTGTTTTACAAAGAGCGAATATTAATATTAATCTCTTTGAATGTTAATAGCTGATAAGGTGAAATATTCGCAGAAAAATAAGACAATGAAAAAAATAAATGCACGTGTATGTTTAAAATAGAAATATAACATGCAGACGTGACTAAAGATCATAATTGCAGTTTTTGATGGACTTCACATGTATCGTTATGGCAGGAAACTGTGGCTCCAGGGCCCCCATGTGGCTCTTTTGGCCCTTCACAGTGCGGTTGTATACAAAAATGAGTGACGCCACCAAAGGCGGGTCTAGGGGGGTGTAATGGCCGCCCCTACATACATTTACTTGGCACAATATCCCCTCACCCCTTCTCTGCCGCCACCAACCTCACTTATAGCTGTACTGTTACTTAATAGTATTATTTAAGATATGAGAGAACATTTTTTTATTCTAGTTGTTTGTTTTTTACCTAAGGCTTTATTTTTTAATTTTTATGGTTCCCTTTATTAGCAAGTCTATAATCTCCCCAAGTCCCCAATCCCCTCATCCATCAACCCCCAATGAAAACGTCCCCCTCCCCCCTTCCCAACTTTTGAAATAGATGGTAGCAGCATCATGCTGAGATGATGTGTTGTTCTAGTATAGGGACAGGGAGGAAAGTTGCATGTAGAAATGGATGGAGCAAAATCCAACCATCCTAAAACATGTACCTGTTTTGCTTCCACATCATACTCGTCCCACTGTTGTGTTGATTGGGCACAATTAATTCCAATAAAATATTTGTCTGTCGTTTCACAAAATGTAAAAAAAAAAAAAAAAAAAAAGTTTAAGAGGTAGGAATACATTTTCTTTTCACTTCTTCTAAGTTTCAGTCTTGTTTTGTAGGTCGAAAACAATGTGTCAGAACAACAGAAATAGAACAGAATATACTTTATTGATCCTCAGTGGAGAATTGCTTCATTTAAATAGAATTTAAATAGCACACTTTAATGTTCGCATTGTTCGCGAGAAGTTAAATGTTTACTCATTTTATCATGGATATTTTCGGCAGAAAATATTTTGCAATTGCATTTGTATTCACACGGCCCTTAATTGACTTCAATCAATATCCAAATCTACTCGTCTAAATTACGTCATCTACTCAAGACAAAAAGCTGAACCTGTAAACCTCATTTCATTTGGACTCGTATAACTATACAGTTCGATAGTGTAATTCTTCTCTTGTGTCGCCAGTTTTCTCTTTAATTATTATTATTTTATTCTATTTTATTTTCAGTGTTTGCATCAGTTTTTAACCCCTGTGCCGCCACACTGGCGCATGTGAAGAGATTCCGCATTACGTCATACCGGAGGCTGCCTTGTTCTGCTCGGCTCAGCCTGAGCGCTGCTGCACGAAAATTTCCACAACAACGCAAGCTTTGCGGGAGAGCCGCGCGATAACCACGGCCACTTTGCGCCGTGATGCAGCACCCCACGCCAAAGAGGTCGTGATATCACCGCAGGGCGCGACTGATTCCCCGCGGGTGGACGGCGGTCACGGTGCAGGACATGCCTCGAAATAAATTCTGGTAAGTCTCTGTGCAAAAGTGCGCTGCTGCAGCTGCTTCTCCTGGTGGAGGCAGGCTGCAAAACAGAGAAGCGACCTTAACCTACTTTGTTACTCTTGGTGAAATTAGTTATGTCAAGTTTGAGCAGTAAAAAAAAACCACGAGATTGACCGGATCAAAAGAGGTGAGATTTTTAATTTACTTATTCATTTTTTTCTGTCAGCATCAAGACCACACGGATTACTCTACAACAGGGACAGGTGATGCTTGAGTAGAGCGTGTTCTGTAAGGTGCCTGTTGACAATCCCCCCCCCTGTCCAGGGACATGTTGCATGTATTGTTGTAATGGATTTTAGTCGTAATTTTACAAGGCGAAACACAACATGCCTCAGTCTATTCACAAGAGTGACTCTCCTTTGAAGCTTGTGATTGAAATGCAAATTAATATGTATCATATCACATAGTTGGGCAAGAATACACATGTTTAACCATTCTGCTTTTTATTCAAGCAAAGAACTCTCGTGAACTGAATTACAGCCTCGGCAGCCATAAATTTGTATCTGCCCTCTGAGTCCTAAAGTTTTTGCCCTTTTGCAACTGAAACCATGGTGATTATGGGGAGACGACACCTCCGTCAAGGCTCCATCACTTCCTGGTGATGGAGCCTGCAGAGAAAGCTTGTATCTTCAGCTGAACAGCCTTTTTCTACAGCACCAGAACACAAGAGCTAATTAACCTTAAGTCCCCATTGCAGCTTTTTTATTCCTGTCAGGAGGGTAGGATTTGGATGCTAGAATAGTTTACAGTCTCGTGATGTAAAAATAACTCTGCTCACTCAGTGGTAACAGCTGCCATAGTGTCTGGAGACCGACAGACTGGATTATAACTTTAGTCTTTGTGTTCAAAGGCCTTGTATCATATTCTTTTTACAAGTTGGCCCAGAATTATAGTTCACAATGCTTGCATTGATTTCCTTGTCTAAAATTGAGAAATATGTAAAAAACATAAATAAAATTAAAGGAAAGAAGTGAGCACACTTCAGTTGAGACTGTAGCTAAAAGTGGCAGATGAATGATCATATACTGATGATCTATGCTCAAATGTATCCAGTGAGGATGCTTGGAAATGTTGTCTAAGTACAGTGTTTTGGGGACTTATCAAACCAGTATCTCACAGAGAGATTTATAAGTGCTTTGTGGTGAGCCCAGAGAGTCTTAGTAAAGGTCTCTAGTGACAAAAATGTCAATTCAAATGCTAAAATTGGAGAAACATTAAGGTAGACATTGGGATTTATGCCCAGGTTTTATGTCTCCATAGGTTGTTTTTTTTATCTTAGGCAGAGATGCAATGGTTGTGCATTTCTCACCTTTCTCCAAATAACCAGTCTATGCTTTATTCATGAGCATTTAACTGCAGTGTCATAATTAAATCACCATAACGCCCGCAATTAGTTTCTACAGATCAAGATGTTGCTGGGCACTAAAATATAACTTCGGGCTAATGTTGGTTTAAATAGAAGCTTAAATACTCAGAAGGCATCTACAATGAAGCGATTTCTCTTTTATTTGGCTCAGACACACAGAGCGAAGAAAAATGCTGCTACAGCTAATTATCTGTAAAAGAAAGTTTTTTGTTACCAATAAAATGTATGCTCTTAACCAACAATCTTAAAGGCATCAGTGCTTTTGCAGGCACCTTGTGGTTTGGCTGTTTACTTTGTGCTTCTACTATCTTTCCTGGCATTGTGTAATCAGAGATTCATCTTTGTCCGTGTCCCACAGCTACGTACTGAGATTCTAGCTGCTTAACTACGGAAGGGCAAAAATGTGGTTTCAACAATGATTGTTCATGAGCCATACTTTTATACTTCCATGCAGCTCACCCATGTTTCCTGCATAAAATATCTGTGCATCAAAAATGCTCAGCATATTCTTCATCATTCTCAACCTTTAAGCTGCCACAAATGCATATATGGTTTGGTTTTCTGTTCCACACTGCATGATTCAAGGGATTCTTTTCGCTATTTAAGTTAGTTATCTGCTTTGAAAGCCAATGAAAATGCCTTTTGCAATTTATTTATGTTTCAGAACTTATTTTTAGGATGTTTATTTATTTTTTTTTTTTTACTAAAATACAATGATAAATGACTTTTAAAAATGCTCCATTGCTGGAGGTCCCAAAGTTCACCAAAGAGGACACAACTCATTGGTCCTGTCTTCAGTGTTTTACTAAATGGCATCAGAGACAGATTAAAACATAAATACCTGACTAAAAAGTCTTTATTTTTGTTGATACCTTGACATTTGCTCGTGACAAATACTGTGCACCATTAAAAAAATAGCACAGGTCATTCCCCTGAGACTGCCTAGCAGTGCAACCCTATATGTCCATCCCAGCTTTCATAATGGCATGAGACAACTCATTTTTAAAGGCACTTATTTTCAAGTAGTGACAGAATGACAGTGCCACGGCGAAAGAGTAATGTTTGCTGGGCAGATGCCAGGAATGAGGATTGGGCTGTGCAACTAGAGAGCCAGAAAAGCTGTTCAAGAATGCGAGGTCTTCTCATTTGTATTTAAAGATAGAGACGGCACATGCTGTATGCTTACAGCTTCTAATTTCAGATATCTTCAGCTAGGTCCATCCACGCGGTCAAGGTTTTGTTGTGCCACTTGCTCATATTATGGACATCTGTTGGAAGGAGGGAGACTTGGCTTTGTAATAATCACACTTTGGAAAGATAAAGAAAAATGGCCACAGTGGCTTGTGAAAGCTATGCTGGCTATCTTCCCTCTCACTGATAAACAAATTGTATTTTCTGTGCTGGTTTTTATATCATTCCTACCAATAGATTGTATCTATCTCAGATATTTCCAAGGCTGAAAGCAAATGACAGAAGGTCCCATAACTGGCACTCAATATATGATGCGGTTGGGGGAAGGATATTAATGTTCATCTGTAAGACTGTGCAAGATAAATGTCACATTACAGACAGTAGAAAGTGTCAAAAATAATTTAGCTTGCATCACAGAAACATGGGATTTTACCAGGACTGTGAAATACACTTTTAGAAATGTGTCTAAACCAGGGGTGGGCAATCCTGGTCCTCGAGGGCCAGTGTCCTGCAACTCTTAGATGTCTCCCTGATCCAACACACTTGAATCCAAAAGCTGAATCACCTCCTAAGGGCAGTCAGGTTCTCCAGAATCCTGCTAACAACCTCATTATTTGACTCAGGTTTGTTAAAGTTGAGGCACATCTAAAAGTTGCAGGAGTCCGGCCCTCGAGGCCTGCACCCCTGGTCTAAACCATTTAGTCTTATATAGAATTCCATTTTATCCAAAGGAAAAAAAGAAAACAATTTTATATTACAATACAATTTTAACAATTTTTTTTACAATTTTTTTTATAATTTTACCATTCCTGCTGTTTAAAGTCCTTTCAATACAGTTCACTGGTTAATACAGTACTGAAGTAACCAGAGTTTCTCGCTATATCAAGCATAACGTCAGAATAAATGGCTCATTCCTCACCTGTTGCTGCTCAATGCTGGTCAGTAGAAAATGCCTACTACACTCATCCCTTATAGAAGGAAAAGTAATATCTCCAAACAATGCCCTTGCTAAATTAAAGTATTTGATACAAACATATAATTTGTTCCAAGTTAGCCAACGGTTTTCTGATATGCGCTTCCTGTGATATCAAGGGCTGATAATGTTCATCTTGGAGTAACTGGAGTTTTCTCTTGGTATATCAAGCCTAGAGTGGCAGAGTGTATAATAACACAGTCCTCCCCCCTCATGTTACTATAAATTGTTGGTCTTCTTAATGAAAGAAAACTCTTTAGGATTTTCCTTCCTTAAAAAAGGTGGGGAATTTTTTAAGTGTTTAAAAAAAATCTTTGCTATTTTAAAGTTCTCAAGCAGCTGACAGTGAATTAGCTACGTTAATAGATGGCTTGACTAACTGACACATCAATAGTTTGCCATACTCCTCTCTGGTAATGTATAAATAGCAACATTATCAAAGGTTGTAGTACTCTCTACATTAGGCAGTTTAAAACTACATAATGGATGTCTTTTATTAATTCAATCCTGTCATTGTATTAAAAGCTTGAAATATTTTTGATAACAGTATTGCCATTGTCTGCATATTGCCACTGGATCATGATTCAAGCTTTTGCTTACAATACCATGTCACCTTGAAGTAATGGTATTTTTACTGAAAGTTATTAATGGGTGAAACCATTTTCTGATTTCTGCGAGTCTTCGCAGTACAATATTTAAGCTTCCCCAAGTCTGTTAAAGTAACAGCAAAGCTGACAGATTGTCTTGCAGAAAAACTGTCTCTTCAACTTACTAGAGCAACTGTGCTCTCAGCTTGCCTAACGATTTTATACAAAAAACTTTTTTCTGCAAAACTTTTTTTTTGGTGTGCGGTGGGAGGTGTTATGCGTGTGTGTTTATGTACAGAGCAACTGGGATCTTTGCTGCCATGGCAACAAACCACATGACTAGGTGTATTAGATTGCCTTGGACAGTGTGCAATGAGCCTTGGTGTGAGCACTCTCTCTGCAGCTCTGCTCCGTTTCAAAGTCTTGTTCCTGTCTAACTTTTAATCATTTCTGTTAGGCATTGTTGCGAGACTTATTTCACGAGCAGATTTCCTTAAAATGCTTGTGGGGGTCAGATTGTAAGATCTGTTTACTTACTGTAGGACTGTGGAGCAGATTGAGTTGTCAAACTACTTCAGCCCCTGTAAATGGAACAACTTTATCCTGCCATGTATACCACAACTCCTGGCAAAACTAAAAAGTCAATGTGTCAAGAGCATTTGTGTAGTTTAATTGTGTAAAAAAAATTGCACATATTATTAAACATCTAAAACTGTTAATTTTAATAGATGAACATTGCAAAAAAAACTTTTAGAAAATGGTGCTTTCTGGGCTTTTACCTGGTGGGTTTTGATATTAGCTATATGGGCAGTTGCTCAGGGAGGCATTAGACAGAGTGACTTGGAGCCTTTAGGAAAAATATAAACATAATGTATCTGTCAGTATCGCCTTGAAAAAGTTTTCTATTGCTTTAATGCTTGTCAAGTCAGTAAGCACTTGCTGTTGGGTCAAAGAGTAAACTAAACTCCTAAAGGTCTGGGATTGATGTCAAATGCAACTTACCAGATATGTGTCAGAAGATCTTTATAGATTCGCTTATTGTGCTGATTTTTGGTTCAGTTGATTCGACTCTGTGATAGAACATTAATCAAGCACAGCTTAATGAGCAAAATATCAATTACCTCTCTTGGCAACTGTTATTAAGTTGTACATTTTACACAGCAAGCAAATATTTTGTTCTTGAAGTTTATGTGTTATGGTAAGAAGAAATTAAGAAAACGTAAGAATTTGAAACCGTTTAACAAAGGTCAGGTTGTATTGGCATGAATACCAGATCAGAGTACCTTCACAAATGCAACTACAGTGCAGAATCCCCAGTCTGCAGTGTCAGTAGACAATGGTGAACAGACAGTCTTGGTGGTGGCTAAAGTTCACCGATGCATGTGGGGATTGAAGACTTGGCCATGTGGCACTGTCCAATAAATGAGCTACTGTAGCTCAACCTAATGCTGGCTACAATAGAAAGGTCTCAGAATACCTTGTGAATTACAGCATTTAGGACCCAGGCTTTTCACAACGTTATGCTGAATCTGTATTGAAATCTAGACGGTTAAGAGTAAAACGCTACTTTTCTTTGTCTAAAATTAAAGAAGCTTAATGTTTGTTTCCACTTGACATTTTGGACAGTGAATTGGCCACCATCGTATTTATTATTCTGCTATTGTGAAGAACAATATCTGTCAGTCAACAATATCTCTCAGTCACTCAAGCAGGAATAACATTTTGACCAACATGGGCACCCTGACTGGCGCGCAGAAACAAACTGCAGAGCACTGTGTATTCTGACACCTACCTTTCTAAAGCATCATTAACTATTTGAGCAGTTTGATGTACATGAGATAATGTGTTTGATCAGATCACATGTTCAGGCCTTCACTCAGGCCGTGAATGAGCATTGACCGCCATGACTCTGTTGTCTTTTCACGACCGTTTCTTGCTTTCAGTTGTAGCTAATAATGTTCACTGCACACACTGAACGCCTCGCAAAAGTAGCAATTTTGAAGCCGTGATGACTCGATCACAATTTAGCCCATGCTTGCTTCTTTTAAAACCTTATGCTTGCCCACATTTAGACCCTTTAACACGTCAGCCATGAGGACACGATGTTCACTTGCTGCCTAATATATCCCGCCCATAGACAGGTGACATGGTGAATAAATTATCACGGTTGTTCAGTATTCAACTGTTTAGTTAAATGCTGTAAAGCTGAAAGTGTAATGATTCTGGCATTACTTTCTCTTCCTTTGAGCAGAATGATTGAAGATTGCGGGCGGAGGGGTGACAACATGGCAGACAGAAGGCAGCTGTATGTCGAGATGAGTAAGTGCTCAGGGCCACAGTTCATTGTGATGGATGGTGGACTGTTTTATGCTCTGACCGTAAAAACTGCATTTTTTTTTTTCTTTATATGTTTTGAGTAAGGCAAATATCATGAAGATCAAAAGTTTTTGCTGATGTCAACCAGACTTGATCCAGTTGCTGAAATTGTAATGTAGATAATTATGGTATGTGTGATTGAACCGAGTGACATAGAGCTCATTATTGTAGGGTATGTGTTTTTGACATCTTCTTAAAGGCTCATTGTAGCATTGCATGCATCCATTAGTTATATTTGCTCATCATTTCAGTGTACTGGGGCTCTGATACAACCTAATCAGGTCATTTCACTCAATAGAGGCATTGAAAGCTTGTTTCTATGATAACAAGATGCCAAGTAGAACATCAAGAAAAGAACATGTCTACATTACAATAGTGGTCCATACAAAAGCTATTGCATTGTTTGAAAAATTGTTTGGAAGATGAGCCCAATAACACCCATATTAATTATTTTATGTTTTGTAAATTACACAGAACATGAAATAACTAGTTTCTGTATTCCTAAGTAAAAACTGGGAGCAAATTTACAAAACATGCTAAATGTGTACAAACCACAGGTTGTTCCTTCGTCTAATTCTCAAACTACATGACAACTTTTACAACAATTTTATTAAATACACATACTACAACTTAAAAAAGTTTTAGGAAATGATTACATGTTAGGTTAGATATGCTAACATATACTTAAAGCTAAATGCATGCAAACCAGAATTTAGTCCTCCTCCTGGTCTTAAACTACATGTACAGATCCCACTTGGGTTTGCAAGTGAGGAGGAAGTTTATGACCGGATTCTTGATATTGCTTGCATCTACTGGATTTCAGTTTTCAACTGCATGTTTAGTTAATGCGGTGCAGAAAAAAGCAGAATAGCAGATCAGCTTGCAAGACTTTACCTGAAGTGAGCTTGAAAGGATATTTTTTTTTATCTTTGCCTTATGCATCTTAAAAGCAATTAATTGAACTGTTTGCTAAGCAGCTTTAGGTTTGACTACGATTTACACACACAGAGGCTTCACCTCACTGAATTATGATTTCAGTTATAATTTCATTGTAAAAATAAAACCATCTCCTTTTCAGGGGCACAGGATTTGGATTCAATACGATTATCAACATACAGAACAGCCTGCAAACTCCGATTTGTGCAGAAGAAATGCAACCGTGAGTCTGACGTAGAACACATTTAACCTTATTCCCTGCTAGCTGCCAACAAATACGGCTCTTTCCTAACTGTTTCCAGTGCATTTGGTTGATATTTGGAACGTCATTGAGGCTTTCCGAGAAAATGGTCTGAACACCATGGATCTCAATTCTGAGCTGGCTGTGGCTCGTCTGGAAGTGATACTCTCCACCTTGTTCTTCCAACTTAACAAGCGAATGCCAACCACTCACCAGATCAACATAGAGCAGTCCGTCGGCCTGCTATTCAACTTCCTGCTGGCAGCCTACGACCCGTGAGTAACAAGTCACGTGACAGCCCAGCTGTCAAAGTACAATTTCAAATTCAAGACATTGGAAACTGTTTCAAATTTCACTCTTTTTTTTGGTCACTTCATATGACGAAATTATTATAATAAAATTTTTGTATTTTATGTTTATTTTAGGGAAGGCCATGGCAAGATATCTGTCTTTGTAGTGAAGATGGCGCTTGCCTCAATCTGCGGAGGAAAAATTCTGGATAAATTAAGATGTAAGAAAATCATAGTACCAGTAATTGTGAAAAATGATATTATAATCGTCCATTTTTCCAGTAATAAATTAACATAATGAATTTATAAATAGTTCATGGTGTCAGTAATGTGCTGTTTTAGAATTAACACAAGTTTGTTTGTTTTTTTTCTAGGTGCACTTTCTACTTCTTTGTCTGTTTAGTGTGCAGTTTTCGCATTACTTTCCTTCTCCATGTGTTCAACAGAAGTCATTATTCATTTTGTCATATCTTAGGCTTTATTACATAATAATCTACAAAATCTGTGGGAGTTGCAGCTTGTAAAATGAAAATGAGAGGGGTGGGTGTATCATTATAACTGCTTTACTTTGATTTGTTTACAGACCCAAGTGGGATAATTGTATTGTATGATTCTGCAATTAGCCAACTGCAGCGGCAACTGACAATTAGTTGAATTAATTAATATTGTGTTTCCCCCCTCATTGCTCCCAGATATATTTTCGCAGATATCGGATTCTGCTGGAGTAATGGTGCACTCGCAGTTTGACCAATTTCTGCGAGAGGTCCTCAAATTGCCCATGGCCGTGTTTGAGGGACCTTCTTTTGGTTACACTGAGCAAGCTGCACGAGCATGCTTCACTCAGCAGGTAAGGGTTCGTTCAGCACTTAATGTACTAATGTAATGTTCTTGCAAACATATGCATACCCACGGAATGTTTGCAGATTTTGTCAATGTATTTGATTTTTGATGTAGCCAACAAATGAGAGGAGAATTTATCAGAAGAAGGAAATTGACATGTGCCTTTCAAAAACTTTTACGCAGGAACGTCTGGAGTTTGGTGCATGCATTTGTAGTCAGCCATGGACCTCTTGTTTGCTTCTCTGATTATTGTTCACCTCCAAGTTTAATGTTTTGTTTTTTATTTCATTTTGTGCTATCAAAGTAAAAAGAGTTGTATACAAAAGCACACAATCCTGTTGGAGTTCTAATAGAAAAAGAAAATAATAAAAAAGACATTTATACTTTTTGTTGAACTTCATAATTATGGCCTAATCTTTGTTGGTGTGTCACGTTAAATCCCTCCAAAAAGACATTTAGTTGTAGTGTGGGAAATTTGAAAAGTTCACTACTTGTGAATAGTGCTGCGAGTCGCTGTCTCAGCATTGACGCGCTGTAGATAATTCCTTTGCTCTCCTTTGCTCTGAACGTCAACAGAAAAAGGTCTCCCTCAACACATTCCTTGATACGCTGATGTCAGACCCGCCCCCTCAGTGTTTGGTGTGGCTACCTCTCATGCATCGGCTTGCCAACGTTGAGAACGGTAAGAAACGCTCCGGCAATGTAGCCGGGAAGCTCTTAGGCCTGAGGAAGATTTAAAGTTCGGCTTTGCATCACAGTCGCGTAATTAGTCGAGCAAACACGTCGTGAAGCGAAGCGCACACTGCAGGGACATTACATGCACTGTATGAGTAAGAATGTTTGTGTTTATCTCCGATGGAGTCATCATCACAAGCAACCTCCACGTGAAAAGAAGAGACACTTTGTCATGGGCACACACACATATATGCACACTGTGTCATGTGTGTAATTGCTTAAACTGAGCGGATTCAACAAAGCTTGCTCGGCGTCTTCATGCATCTCTCTTGAAATTAATAAAAATTAATCCTATTTTCTGTGCGGTGTGCAAAATATCACAATTATTGTCTCATCTTTTTGTGTGTGTGTGTGTGTGTGTGTGTGTGTGTGTGTGTGTGTGTGTGTGTGTGTGTGTGTGTGTGTGTGTGTGTTTGTGTGTTTTGTCATGGTGGTGTGCGTGTGTGTGTGCATGCGTCTGGCTCCTCCTCTCCTCCCTGCAGTGTTTCACCCGGTCGAGTGCTCCTACTGCCATACTGAGAGTATGATGGGCTTCCGCTACCGCTGCCAGCAATGTCATAATTACCAGCTCTGTCAGGACTGCTTCTGGAGGGGGCATGCCAGCGGTTCCCATAGCAACCAGCACCAAATGAAGGAGTATACGTCATGGGTAAGGAAAGGGGAGGGGGTGGGGGGAGTGAGCCAGCTAAGGAAGGTGTGTCTGCATCGAACCATTCAGTGAGGCTATTTTTGTTCTGCTTCACTTCTTTGCAAGGAGGCAGGTGACAATATCACCCTGCTCATGTCATGTTTTTTGAAAAGATACCTGTTTTTCTACTAGAAATCCCCAGCTAAGAAGTTAACCCATGTCCTCAGTAAGTCACTGAGCTGTGCCTCCAGCAGAGAGCCCCTGCACCCCATGTTCCCCGATATGCCAGAGAAACCTCTCAACCTAGCTCATGTTGTGTAAGTTCATTTCCTGTTTTTTTTTTTATATATATATATAATATTCGCTAAACCGGATCAATGCCAGAGAGATCCCCAGTCTTCAACTTCAGTTTGATTTTTATCCCTTAACTGATAATGATCCTTTAGGTGCCTTAAAGTCTAACGTGAATCTGGACAATCTCCAGGGTCATTTGATCAATGCAGTTTAATTGTTCTACTCTGTAACACAGTTTCCACCTTTTTATCCGATTAGTCGACCTAATGGCAGAATAAAAAAAGGTCAATAGTAAAAGGCCTCACTACAGTCAGAAACCTTAAGATTTTTCTCATCAAAATGTTGCTCAACCTCTGAAAAGTAGAAAATAGACACAACGATTCTAGGCATTCAAGGCTGTTTCATTTACCTTTACATGTTTTGCTCGTATCTTCCTAATTCTTAACTTTCAGACAAAGGTCACATTTGTAGTAGCGTTACTGACCAAGTAGTTGCTCTGTGAGTTGATGCATTTAAATTAAGTGCTTTGCAACATTTTGGGAAAAATCTACTCGGCTTCAATCATTTATATGTAAACTATGTCCAAAGAACAATGCCTCAAATAAAATTTTCTGCGACAAACTGTTTCAATCTGCTGAAAACTAGGGGCAGGTATCCGGTGTTCATCACCAAACTGGTTCAAATTCTTACCAAATAATGTCAAATCTGGTGTCAAAACTTTAACGCAAACGTTTTTGTTTTGAACCACGACAAAAACTTCAATCTTGTTTTGTTGACCTGGTCAGATTGTAATAAATTGTTCTTCTCTCTGTTCTTTACTTCCTTCACACTAGAGACACGTGGTGAGTTTGTGTTAATTCCATTTTCACTTTGTCCTGTCACACTCATCATCTGTCAGATCATTTACTGACGTTCACAGTCACAAACTTGTGCCAGTTGATGCCTTTCATGCATGACGCATAACTAATCGTATTTGTTGTCATATTGCAGTACATGGATAGAAATGGAAATCAGAGAAATGTAGTCAAAAGGAAATCTACAAGACTTAAACGGGATTCTTTTAAAGATCCAACAATCGTTTGCTGTTTGCTTTCTTGTGACTGGATTAGAAATAACTTTAATTTCTCACGCAGGCCACCAAGACCAGTAAATATAACCAACGACTACTCACTGTCCCACTCCATGCCTACATCAGGGAACCCTTACTCCACCAAAATGTGAGTACGATCCTGCAAACAATGGTTGTCCTGGATTTTACAACAGATCTTTTCAGTGTGCCCCGTTCCCTAAAGGCCCTGTGACCCACACAATCTTTTGTGTCCATTCCTTTATTTGCCACACTGTGTGTGTGTGTTTGTGTGTGCAAACACTTGTTGTGGGTCCTAAAGCTGAATGTAAATGGCTTGCCTTACAGCCAGAATAATGATGCTGGCCAAAAAAGGTCTCGGTTTGGGGTTGCTCCACAGCTGTTAAAAGGGAAAGGGTAAGTGACGTAGGCCTTACTGCTGCAGATGCATGTGCAAACTAATGCAGAGCATAAATGTAGGACATAGTCTAAAGTGTCTCTGTCAGCAAAACGGTGTCAGTTCATTTAACACAGAGGGGTTTACTCAATTGTTCTCAAGAGGGTGTTTCGTGAAAATTATTTTCCATCAGCCCCCTGCATTCACACAGGAATAAGAAATACTAAGTGCTATCTCTTAATATGTTGATGTTGCAAATTGCATTGTCAGTTGCTTTGAAAGATAAAAAAATATATATGCAGTTTATTTTTAAATTATAAACCGTTTGAGCTCCTCTGCACCTGCATGTAAGAGACTGGGATTATTTTACCTTCCATAGCTCAACCCTAAAAACACAAGGATAAAGTGTTGTATTGCTTGGGCTATTAGCAGAGCATAGATTATAATGTGCAGACATTTTGATAGTTAACACCAAGATACTGCACCTATTGTGTGTGAGAAGAAGAATAGTCAAACTTATAGACACCTTTATGAAAGACAAATAATATGAATAATATTTTAAAAATTAGGATAGTTGGCACATTTGATTGATTTTATAAAAGCAAGTAACCAGCTAGGACTTTTAACAGTGCTGCTTATAATTTAAGCCTTTGCTTCTTAACACTGAGCCAAAGGAAATGAGTTCAGTGACTCTCCAGTGAGTGAATTCTGGTACTTTGGCAGAGTTTCAACTCTTAACAGGAGTGATATGTTGTGGATTTTGAGACATAGTGTTACTATTACATGTTCAACATCCACTAAAGGCATTCTGTAGATGAAGTCCATTTTTTTATTTTTTTTATCTTAAAGTCAAACTGATTTGCAATTTTGTGTAGGTCCAGTTTAAGATAAACAATAGCAGACGATAAAATGAAAAAACAAAGTAATATTTTGGTTTCCAAATCACATAATTTCACAATGCGCAAAAGTTTTAAATATTTAATTAATAAATTACCTAACTTCTTCAGGTTTATAACAACAGGACAACCAGCTTGCCAACTGTAATTTTTAAACTGAGTGATCTTAAAATGCGTGATTATCTGTTTTCTCCAACTATAAATAATTCCTAACTGCCTTTTTGGTTGTTTTTATTATTACGAGTAAAAACATCCTACTTTTGACCAGCTCCTAGAGAGTGCAGCAACAACTAGGACAAGCAGCAGCATCGCATTATTCAGTACAACACAACATTAAATGTAATTAATTATACTAACACTCATTTTAATCGGTGATAAAAAAGAAAAGCAAAACCACAAATAGAAGAGTTTTCCAAATAGGAAGGGAAAATATTGTATAATATTGTATACACAGAATAAGAAATGTTAGGTTCAAATATTGGCTCAGAAGATGTTATTTGTTTCCATCTCCATCTTTCTTTTCGCTGGATAGAAATCTGCTTTTCTGCTCAGAACGGCTGTTCTGTCTGCGATGGCTTGTTAAAGGAGTCGGTGGTCTGTGTTTTTTTATATCTTGGAGATTCCTTTCATTTGATTCAGAAGCAAATGATCACTGGGATGGAACTGAATCCTTTCAGGTTAAGGCCAAGCTTTCCTTCCCGGTTGATTTTGCCTTTCTCTCTGTTTGTTTCTGTTCTTTGTCTGAGTCAGCACACATGCCTACTGGAGATAACGGCTTCCAGGACACATCAAAAGCTGATTAAGCAGCCAGATGCAGACATTGGGAAACATTTAGCCACATCACATTACACAACCGATAAGAAAAGTGTTTTTTTTATATACCTAATGCAGATGATATAATGTAGACAGACAAACATGACTTAATTTACTTAACATGAAATTCTGAAGGGACTTGACGATGAACAATTAGAGTAAGGGTTCTCAAATCCAGGTCTCAAGTGTTGGTGTTCTGCAACTTTTAAATGTGTCCCTGGGCTAACACATCTGAGTCAAATGGCTGAATTACCTCCAGAGTCTCTTAATGATCTCATTATTTGACTCTGGTGTGTTGACACAGAGACGCATCTAAAAGTAGCAGGACACAGGCTCTGGAGATCTGGATTTGAAGACCCGTGATTTTGAATATTGTCAGCTGAATAAAAGTTGACAATAAAGATTGTCAGCCTCTGCTCCACCAGCTGTTCTGCCTCTCTAGTCCCTCACACCGAGGCAGTTCCTCGTTTCGTGGTACAATCGAGACGTCTTGGTGGTTCTTTTCTCTTGTTTCAGAACTAAATTGGAAACCATTTAAAATTTATAATCTCCTTCGATAAAACGGGTACAGTCTCTACTCCACAAAAACAAAACAAATAAAGCTTGTCTGAACTTTAAAATGTACATAGATTAAATTGTAAACTATCAGGTACAATGAACTAAAACAAATTGCAACTGAGTTTATACCAAGTTGATGTTGCTTGATGCATCTGGTTTGTTCTGTCTGGTCTCATGTTTGCCTTTCTTCTGAATCAGCATTAGGGTCGTGCAATTTAGGAAAGTGTTCAACATTTTATTAGATAGCCGTTAACAAGAAAAAAGGTTATATAACCTTGTTTTTATACACCCTTAGGTTTTTGTTTTTGTTAAAGAGACTGTTTCAAGCTGTTCTAGATAAAGACTACTGTCAGGGAGCTGATGTTAAGGTCTAACACACGCACTGATATATTATAAGCTGGAATAGACCAGAAGGCTTTAATTTCCCAAACTCATTGACTTCACGGCTTTAGGGTCATTGTTATGTGGTTTAACAATCTAAAGATCATCAATGGAAAATATTATTTTAGCTCAGTCTAATGTAATGTTGAAGACCTTTACCCCAAGCGTTAGTATGTATGTGAGCATTTTTCAAACTTTCTTTGCACTACATGCTAGCTATAGGGCTAGCATGTAGTAGCTCATAAAGCAGTTGTATAAAAAAATCAGTTTGCTTCAGTAGCTAAATCAAAAGGCTGCATGTTTGACATATTTCACCAATATATAGTCAAATATTTTTTTTAGTTCAGCAGTTGAGCTTTTAGATGTTACTGGGCATGTCTTTAATTGTGCTTCTAGCCTCCATTAGTAGTGGCTCTCCCAAATATAATATGGCTTTGTTTATCTCTAGTCATCCATGAATAGTTGTTTTTCAGCCAATCTCCTCCCCTCCTTTGTTGTGTGCTTTCCGCCTAGGTTTCCTCCAGCCCCTCACCCTGCACCCCTCCCCACACTCGCCCTCTTGTTGTCACCTGTGTAACATAATGTTTTATGTTTTGTGAAACCCTGCACTGCTCTAGGTTAAAGTACAACCTCGACGTTGCCGATAGACTTGCTGACGAGCATGTTCTCATTGGCCTCTATGTGAATCTGCTCCAAAACAGCCCCAGATCATGGTTAGTCGGTGGGCAAAGTGTTGTTCTGTTGACCTCTCACCTCAGGGCCCTTGCTTTTAACCTGAAGTGCTTCTGAGCGTGTCACACTCCTAACAACGCATGATGTCAAGCAGTTTGAAATTTCCGTTATCTGTCGTCAGTGAGCCAAAACATGACTTCACACGAATGTTTCATTTCACAAACTTTCTGGTTTATTAGTTGTTGCCGAATTAAGTTTGTGAAAAGGGAGAAAAAAAAACGCATTAAATTAACTACATATTCAATTGCTTAAGAAAGACAATTGATCAAGAAAGCATGTAAATAATTTTGGTGAGTTTGGTCTGGAAAACGTCTTGTCATTGAAGCATTTGTTAAATAACATTTATGTGCAAGCTGTTCTTTTATTGTAACACTGTAAATATTCTCTCTGGTATGATGCCCTCTTTGTGTCATAGTGTTTTAAATATAGCGCGTGTACAGTGCCTTCCAAAAAATCCATAGCACATTTAGTCAAATAAAACACAAAGCTGTTGTGATAAATTAACAGAAAGCAGGGCACACCTGTGAAGTGATGGGATAAGCATCATGATTTTCAATTTATTATTTTTATTTATTTATATTTTTTGAATAAAAATCTGAAAGTATGGAGTCCAAATGGGTTCCATGTCCCAGCATGCAACATACTGAAGACATAAAGTAGAGTTTTTGTAGGTGGCACAACTGCAGGCTACCAAGATTACGTTTTCTAGCTATAGCAGCAGGCTGCACAAGCAGAACATTAGTCAAGGAAGCATTCAAGAGGCCCATGGTAACTGTTGAGAAGTGCAGACACAGCTTAGATGGAAGAATATGTTGACATGACAAATGTTAACCCAGATTTACAAATCCTCTGTTGGAGAGGGGCAGCAAAAGCCACTGCTGAAAGAAAACTATAAAAATTCACATTTAAAATCTGCCACTTAAGTTTTTGAGTATCACAAATATGTGGAAGGAAATTGCTGCTTAGAGAAATATTTACTTTTTTCTCCTAAACCCATAGTTTTATTTAATAACGAAAGCTATCACTCTATAGCACAGCATCCAGATGGTGGTGGCAGGATCATACCGCAGTTAGTCAGGCTCCTCTTCAACAGGAGGAAAGTAATATTTCTGAACTGCAAAGATGTACTCTAAAAGACTTATAACTGTTATTGCGGCAAAAGGTGGTTTTTCAAAGTGATATATTAGAGGGGATGAGTACAAATGCACTCCACACTTCTCAGATTTGTATTTGGAAAATAATGCTGAAGAGCATGTATCATTTTCTTCCTGTCATTCAACAGTTATGGGCGAATACCTCATATAATGAAACACATTTTACAGTTTGTGGTTGCAATGTGACGAGATGCGTAAAACTATTAATACTTCTGCAAGTATGTAAGTATTTCTATGTGTACGTGTGAATGTTAAACCACATTTTCTGCTCTGGGGAATTTCTAACACAAAGCAATCAATGTTTTCATCTGCACATTCAAATAATACTTCAAATTCTTACTTTTTCATGTCTTTTGAATGCCTTAAATCATTTTGTGGACTGTGTGGAGCTGGCCTAACAACCTAATCAGACTCTGTAAAGCAAAGCAATCCTCTTCCCTGTTTCTTCAGCACGTTTTTCTGCGCAGAGCTCCGCAGTATTAATTGTCATGTTGTGATTCTCTATTTTCCTCTTGAGCAGTTTGCTGGAAAGCAGTAACCATCAAGATGAGGAGCATAGTCTCATTGCTCGCTATGCTGCTAGACTGGCTGCTGATGCTGCGGTGAGATATACCGTACAATTGATGTTTATTGCATGCAAATATTAGAGCATGTTTAATTGCTGTGTGGTGCAAAAAATAGCCTTGATGACACAAAGGGGTTAATGTGTCCTGCTACTCCGTTTTTCAGTCTTCTCTTTTAACATGTTGGTCATTTTATAGTAAACCGGACTACATTTGATGTATTGCTGATGACTTGACGCTTTACAGTCTTGTCTAAAATATGACATGAGTCAAAAGATGACATCACCCATGTAAAAGCTGCCCCCTGTGGCATCTCTTGCTTGATTCCACCTACAGGTTCAACAGCAGAGGGTCCCCATAGACCTCCCCTACTCTCTGGATGCCAACAAACAACAGAGGCAGCTCATTGCAGAGTTGGAGAGCAAAAACAGGTTAGAAATGACTGTCTTTATCAAATTGTTCAGACTATGTGCAAAACATCATTTGAACAAGGTTTTGTGTTCAGTTAGGCAGCTGATAAAAACAGTAACCATAGGACAGCTGGAATATATATATATATATATATATATATATATATATATATATATATATGTGGACAGCTGAAATTTATACATAATTTCACTCCCTGTAGTGCATACGTTACCTTCTGAAATTTTTTATTATTTTTCTCCTTGGATAATAATCTCCTCTTTCGTTGAAGAATTTTATTGTTTGTAATAAATTTTTGCATTTTCAGCCTTTCATGTCTACTTCCATGGAATCCACTTTATAGCATGGAATGATCTTTATAGCAAAATGATTTTTTTTGTTTTTCTTTGTTTCTAATTTAAAATAAAGTTTAAAAAGAAGGATATTGTCACGTATGTACATCAATATTGCTTCAGCTGCTGCAGATTAGAGCAACATAATCATACAGATAGTTTCCTCTATTGTTTTAATTTAAAGGTTGAGTGTGTTTTTTGTTATTATGTATTGTTTGAAAAACAATGGAAATTATTTTTATGTTATATTAAGCTAATCACTTACAATATGTACAGGGTTTTCACATTACAAATGAATGACATATATGAGCTGTGTGAAGCTTTTAAACGAGAATATAGGGAAAAAGGTCAGGTATAAATAGTGAAACATTTTCTGCTGTTGTATATTTAGGAGACTAATACTTGGCCAACGAGGTTGTCTGGAACACTTTTTTCTAAGTCAATCTTTGTGATTATGTTAAATGGTGTTTGCAGGTCATAAGCCTGAAATGTTGCTGTTTTGCTCTGTGTTTAAAATATTTACAGACATAACTAAATCTTTCTTCTGGGGAAAAAAAGAAATATCTTTCTTGATCAACCTCCCCTGCATCCAGATCCAAAACAAGTAGTCCATGAACATGGTTAAGCAGCTCTGCTCAGCTTTTGGATATGCTAAACGGCTAAAAGATTACGTTGTTACTGAATGTTTCTGCTGCCCCCTAGTGATGAAAAGTAAAACACACTTGTTCAGCCACATTGTAGAGCTTGTAAAAAGTGTTCAGCACAGAGACATAATGCACATTGTGCTCCTTCAGAGCAGAAAATAAAAAAAGCTTTGCGTTTGTGCCGACCGCAGAGAAATCCTGCAGGAAATCCAGAGGCTGCGTCTTCAGCATGAGGAGGCTTCCCAGCCGCCACCAGACAGGGGCCAACAGAACCCCACCCTGCTCGCAGAGCTGCGACTTCTCAGGTAACTTCCTCAGTCAAACCAGCGCTTGCAAGAGAGGCACGGTTCCGCTGAGGACGCTACAGAAACCATGTACAAGATACAAATTAAGATTACGTGTCGGCATCTGCAGCTGTTGTCTTTTCACTCCTGTTGGTCGAACATCGTGTTTTCTCACAACTCGTGTCTTTTGTTAGGCAACGCAAAGATGAGCTTGAACAAAGAATGTCTACTCTGCAGGAGAGTCGCAGGGAGCTCATGGTGCAGCTGGAGCAGCTAATGATGCTTCTCAAGGTACTACAGATGTTGCCTGTCATCTATTTGAGAGCACTGCAGTGTGGCCAAAAACAGAATGCAGTTTAGATGACTTTGTGTTCACTGGAGGAGTACTAACTGTATCCTGTGTCTTTTTCTAACTCAAGTGCTGAGTTCCTGTGCAAGTTGTGGTAAGACATGAGAAAGTATAAAGGATTAAGGATCTTCCATGTCTGGAAAAGCATGGACAGCCTTTTAAGAAAAAAAGAAATATTCCCAGAATATATAGGCTCTCCCATCCAAAATGTATGAATGACTGAGTGTAGTGTAAAGTGCTTTGGAGTCCTCTGGACAATACAAGTATGGGCCATTTATCTTCTTTTTTTTTTACCATCACAGTATTTGTTTTTCACAGGTTCTCTCTTTAAAGCCTGACCACTGCAGAAATACCTGTGGTAATTTCACAGTAAAGTTGATTGCACATTGAATCTAGATGCTGATATTGTGCAATATGAACGAGTTGGTGTTAGCTTTATTTATTTATTTACTCTTTTGAAGTAGGTTTTGAGAACTGTCACAAGTGATCATGTTGCCTTTTATAACAATTTCCCCAAACTTTAGATATTAGATATTCCAGCATCCCAAAAATCAATGTGATGTTAAAAAAATCTCCAGCAGAAACAAATTACAATTTATATGCTCACATTGAGCCATATTATGTTAACTCTCTGCACCAAGGCAGAATTTTCTCAAAAGCGTAACATTTGATAACGAGTTGCACATTACAAACCATCAAACTTTTCATGACAATATGTAACAGCCTTCCTTCTAACAATCTGTGGCTTGGTTTCTTCCCACAAGAGTGCTGGAGCTCTTCAAAGCCCACATAAACCACTCCCTGCACTGGCTTAAGTGGAGAGGATATCAATCTAATTAGCCTTAACGGATCAATGTTAATTCATTTAACTTGCATGAGGAAGCCACATGCTGGCCACAACTTTGTGGAAAAACAGATCAAATTATTTTTAAGGATCTAATTAGTGTTTTATAAACTTTAAATTATTGTTGTTTCTTTCTTTTTAGCTAGAAGAAGAACGAAAACAAGCAAGTGTAAGTGAAAAATGTATTGCCTGGATGCCTGTGTGTGATGGATACATTTCTGCCCTGACGTTTTGATTGGTTTAGTTTTGCTTCAAGCAAAGTAGTTCCCTAATGTATCTGACTCTAGGCATAAAAGGTTTTTATCTTTTTATGTTGCCAACTTTAGTGTATTTAAGTTGATGCTATGTGATAGACCAATTTGTAAAGCAAAAGAAAAACCCCCTGAAAAGTAAAGCCCCAGAGAGCCTGAACTTTGAAGAGCATCTGTGAACATGAACGTTGACTCCTGCTACAAATTCTCATATGCATTTGAGTCAGCTCTCTGATTGAACCATTCTAACACATGAATACATTTATATGTAAATAGTTCTACTATAGCTGCTACAGGATTCCCGCGATGACACACATGGGATGATGGTGTTCAGGGTGTTAGTTTTTCACCACTTATCTTAAAATGTCCAACTTTGTACTCACAACCAGAGCACCTTCTTCCACAGGTTTGCTGTGACCCGTTGGATGCATTGTTTTTTTTTCTACATTTGTGGATGGCTTGACAAATGACCTATTATTATATTTTCCCATCTGAGCTGGGGATCTCTGTAGCTCCTCCAGAGTAAGCACCTTCAAGTAATGGATTAGCTCTGAGATGCTGGGAGCTTGACTTGTTGTTTTGTAACTTAACCCTGCTATTAACTTCTCCTAAACTTTATTTCTCACCTTTCTACTGGTTCTTTGGTACTGATGATGCAGCTTGTTCAATAATATTCTCTAACAAACTTCTGTGGCCTTCATGGTACAGCTGCATGAGATGGGGTAATGTTAAGGTGGATTCTATTTACTGAGTAGGTAACTTTGAAGGCACTTTGTTTGCACTGAAATGTATTTGACCTTATCAGAGAAAAGTGGAGTGATCACATATGAAGGTCTCGCTTTTCAGGCTTTTGGTTAAAAGAAAAAAGAAAATCTGCATAATTCTCCTTCCACTTCACAATTATGGTTTTCTGCCATAAAAAAAAAAATCTGATGTAAATATTTTTGGTCTGACCTAACAGTAAATGCATCTTTATTGCTTCACATATCTTGCATGTGTGATATTTGCTTTGGTTCTTGCTTTTCAAAAACCTTAAATGAATAAAACCACAAGACGAATTGTTGAAAAATACTTGGTGTTGCTCTTTTTTTTTTTTTTATTAAAGGTTTTCCTGCGACTATGTTGCGATTCAGCCAGTTTCCTATAAGCACTGTGCCACAGCTTTAAACACCCTGTATGCTCTGCAGACTCAGGGTCCCGGCTCTCCACGCTCTTCTCCCAGCCACACCATCAGCCGGCCGATCCCGACGCCGATCCACTCGGACTCTGCTGGCACCACTCCGACTCACACACCTCAGGACTCCCTCATGGGCGTGGGAGGGGATGTTCAGGAGGCCTTCGCTCAGGGTAACACGGCGCAGCCTTCATTTTGCCACTCAAATGCTCTGCGCTGTCACTTTTAAAACAATTTGGAATATTTTTTAAAGGTCCGAGGAGAAATTTGAGGAATGACCTTCTCATTGCTGCTGACTCCATAACCAACACTATGTCATCGCTTGTGAAGGAGCTCAATTCAGGTAGAAGTAAATGGGATAGAAACGATTGATTTCCAAACAATGGCTTTTTAAAATCAGCTTTGTTCCACAGAAGGTGGTAGTGAGACAGAAAGCCTCTTGGATTCAGACTTTGGACAGTGTGACCTAATGGCTACAACTTCCTCAGATTTTTATTTCACTTATAAACCAAGGTATTTATCAGATACAGTAGCTATACTGGCTGAAGTATCTTTATATCATCAGGGTTTGAAAAGTGTTCTTTCTTGTATCAGATCTGCTAGGGCTGCAGAAGAAGAAAGTTTTGAAAACAATCTTGACCAGCAGCTGGAGGAGGAGCTCAAGTTGGAGGAGCTGGTAAAGCACAGACAAGAGACGGACAAAACATGCTTGGTAAGTTCTGGCTTTAGATCATTTTGGCTTTGGGATGGCTAAGTTTGTTTTAACCAGCTTTATTGTTTCTCGGTTGTCCAGGTGACCATGGATCAGTGATTGTGGAAGTCCAGATGACTGGTAAGTTGTGTGGAAAGACTTCATCAGATTGAAGTGCTAGACTTCATGTTGTCAGAGGTCTGGAACTTGAACAAAACAAATGTTTAATTTTCCTACCCAAAAAAAAGATTGTTTCCACTGCAGTGAGTGGTACATTTGAAAATGGCCATGCTTTTATGTACTAAGCTTAAATTTTATTTCTGTCTGAAGACCTTAGAAGACAGAAGTGGGAGGAAACAAAAAAAATTCAAATTTTTTCCACTACTTTTGTTGCATAGCAACCATTTCCTCCAAGAGATTGGGAATACTTTCCATTTACATACATCTAAGGTATCTTAAACATCATCAATATGCTTTTGCGACATGTTTTCATTTCTCTGCAGGTAAGCAACAATAGTAGAAGACACTGGAAGAAGCAACACTGGGCTGAAGATATGCAGCATTGAAGACATGAAGAATTAAATCTGCGCTAAATCCAACCATAGAAATGCTACATTTATGTAAAGATATATTTTTTATCCGAGCACATATTTAAGGTAATACTGTGAGCTGGTGTGAAGAGATTAAATACTGAGCTTTCTATTACACCACAGGTGCCATAAAAACACGGTTATTTCCAAACTTTTGTTTAGTTTTCTTCTTTAGTTGTTTAGAAACCGTACACTGTAAGTACAAGGTGGTGAACCACTTTCTTTCAAAATCTCATGTTTTTGGACACAAAGAGCCAAGCCTACATGTAAATTTCTCACCTGATTTTTAAGTCATAACACGAGAGTGCAAATTGGTATAAACTGCTAACATCTGAAATATTTTTTATCTATTATTCTGGTCAAGATATGTGAACAAATTTAGCACTATTTCATACATTTCTTACTGTTGCTACTTGTAAATGTATTTCTGTTCTTTTTGTGTGTTTAGTTGTTTTTTTAAACAAGTGGATTATGTAAATGTTTTAGATGGTGAATCAGTAACAATGATGCACACTGCCTTAGCTGTCTTGCTTGACCTCCCATTGCAGTTCTTCTACAGTGCTTGACAATGCAGCATCTAGCCTATATGTCAAAACACAACTACATTGATGCTGATTGAGCTTAACCTCAATGAAACCGTGGTGTGGTTCTGGAAATTTAATCCCTGGTGAAGATGCTAACATGTATTCTAATAAATCCGGAATTTCTTTAAAAATATATATTCTCACATTATAACAATTGGGAAAAAAACAACAACAGTTGGATATATTTATTCTATGGAAAAGAAATTCCAAGTTAGGAAGTAATCGTTTTGAACAAAATCACTTGTTACATAATTTTGGCCTCTAATGTATCTATTACCGTTCCTCTTTGCACAATGTCTCATTTATCGAGCATTTGTGGGGTTATCTTTCACTCCTCTGCTTTTCTTACCAACTGTTTTTCTGTATGAATTAGGCCTTGTAAGGAGATGGACGCTTGAACAAGGTTGAGTTTGGTTCTGATGAACCATTTCTGTGTGGATTTAGCCTTGTGTTTTGGATCGTCACACTACCGGAAGACCCAGTGATGACTCATTTAGCAAAAGCTAGCAAAGTTTTATTCAAACTGTCCTGGTATTTCAAATAGTTTAGGATTGTACTCCAGGGACTTGGATACTTACAACATACTAGATCCCACAGCAACATAGGGGGCATGACGTGCTTTACCTCGTATTCATTATCTGTGCCAATCCAGATCTAGATAAAGCAGTGCGAAATTACTAAAGCACAAGGTCACAGTTAAAGTTTTTTAGCGAATGGCACACACTTGTTTAAAAGGTAGAAATAGAAATTACAAGAGAATTCTTTGGGTGCCATTAAGTATCTTCAAAATGGTTAAAATCAAATATGTTTGATTTTTATATTTGATGTTAAGTTTTCTTTTACAACCAAGGAATTGTTTGCATAAAAATCGAATTGTACCTTATTCACTATAAACTCAAATTATTTGTAGTGTACAAATCAGAATTTAAATGAGTGAAAGCTTAAAAATCAGCTACTGTTGGAAGGTTGAAATTGTATTGTGTTTGCAGTTTGGTAACAAACGCAGATGATTATCTCACAGGAAGCTTCCAAAATGACAGAAATTAACTTTGTGCATTTGATCAAGACAGAAACCTATCTAATAAAGCAAGACGTGTGTCCAGGACTGCACATTCCTTTTAGTAGTGTAGTCATTCTTGCTCTAAATAGTCTTTATTTTACTACACCGTCTGAAAGATGGTTTGAAACAATTTGAACTGTGTAAAAAAATGGAATCTATTTTCAGCCAGGTTAGAGTCCTGACGACCTAATATTTTTTACATTGTTCATGTGTTGATTGATTTTCAGCTTAATTTCCCAGCATGGGATCTGAAAAATCCCAAGCCATTTGTTTACCAAATCGTCTGCTGTCCTTCATCCACATTTTCTCCCCTTCAACTTGCTAGAGATTTAAGGTTTAATGGTTGGTATTAGTTGGGTTTCGGAAGCTTTAGAAAGCTCAGTCAGCTGACTGAGCTGCACATGCACAGCTCTCAAGCTGACATAGTACCTTGTCAAAACAAACACTTAAAGGTGTCAGTTGTACCAGCACAAATCAATGAAGCAACCCAAACCAGTTTGTAGAAAAATCTTATAAAAGTTGGTGTTTTCACAGAGAATTGTACTGTAGATGGAGATGCTACAGCACTATTAGGTAAATGAATCTAGCCAAGTACTAATCATAGATTACTCCTTTTCTCTGAGTCAATGTCTGTCATTTCTCCCATAAACCTCCACGTGGCTTGCACACCACCTCAGTCTTTGTGAGTGTGCATGTAAAAATCTTTGCCCTGCCACCGTAAGAAAAATGGCAAGCCCATTTAAAACCATAAATGTGTGAAATATATCTAGCTTGATTTATTTTTTTCTTTTTCTTTCAAATTTCAAGCAAGTTCATAGCAGTGATTTTTGCATGGTGGTGATGCATAATAAAGTGTTGACACAATATCAAAATTTTTGCCTATGAACTCTCCTTTCTCCTTTTCCATTTCAGAATGGCACACTTCAATTGGCTCGGTTTGACTCTGCACATTTATTATCTGTCATAAATGCACCGTTGGCTACCCTCAACCTATTGTCTATAATTCATCACCAAGACTCACCATGGGAGGAAACATAAATGCAGTCATCTGAAACAGAATCTCATAGCTCTGTGAATATACTGAGTTGTTATCTTCATGACTTGGGCAGTAATAAAATGTACAATTAACATTTTTGGCTTTATCATATTTCCCATTTGCAGTTTTTGCAGAAGTGAACACGGTTAGTTTATATTCTTATTTTGCCCTTAACAAATACTTATCCCTAGTTATCTTTCTCATTGTGTGATCATTGTTTAACCTTTCCATGTAGTCTCCACTTTGTCAGTTGTAAACTATGGAGAGCCATTTAAGCCAAAATTAAATAAATGGGTGAAATAAATAAAAAGAGTAAAATAAATTTAAAAAATGAACAAAATGAGTGAAATAAATTTGAAAATGGTTAAATATTTTATCTTTTTCATTAACACAATTTTTATTTATTTGTTTTTCATTTAACCACTTTAATGAAAAATGGGAAAATAGAAAAAGAGTTTATTGAAAAATGGTTAAATGAAAAATAGAGAAAATAAAAATGGGTAAGTAAAAAAGAAATGTGAGAAATTAATCAATGAAAGTGGGAAATAGGAAATCGGGTTAATGGAAAAAAGAAATTGGAAAAGGGTTAAATTAAAGAATAGATTAATGAAAAATGGGTAAATGAAAAATAGAGAAAAGAAAAAGGGGAATAGAGAAATTGATAATATGGAAAATAAATAAATGAAAAAATGGGTTAATGAAAAAGGGACATTGAAAAGTGGTTAAATGAAAAACAAATAAAAATTGGGTTAATGAAAAAGATAAATTATTTAACCATTTTTTAAATTTATTTAACTCATTTTGTTCATTTTTTGATTTATTTTACTCATTTTTTATTTATTTCACCCATTTATTTATTTAATTTTGGCTGAAATGGCTCTCCATATAAATCAGCCACAGCAGTTCCTTTTAAATCTCTCTTTGTCCACATTCAAGTGCAATACTGCCATCCAATGCTGACATAGGAGAAGTGCAGTTGTTTTAATGGACGATTCTTTTACAGTAGTTTTTTGTCTTTCGTTTTAACTCAAAGTATAACTTTTATGCTTTGCAATGACTTCCTTAAAATACAGTTATAATGCACTACACTGGACCCTGCACAGTAAAAAAACCGTTGCACGTTAAGTTAGTTTTTCATTACCAGCCCATTTAAAAATAACTATATAGAAGTGTCAAGATTTCAATCATTAAACGTTAATAAAAAATAATATTAAAAATGATTAAACAAAAACACCAAACCTGGTTGGGACCTATTTCAGTGTTTTTCACTGGTCATGGTAATGTCTAAACTCGCAGATATTAAAAATATATGTTTTGTGCATATTTCTTTGATTAAATTACCTTTATGGTTCGGCCACTTTTCCTCAAATGGATGTAAATTTTTTAGACAACTGTACTGAATGCTTCTTATTTCTTCTCTGAATGACATAAAATCTATTGCTATTATGTGATGTAGTAATAATAATAATAATAATAAAAATACTTTTGATATAACGTTATAATAGCTAGATATGCTTCTAATTTTATTTGTTTTCTTTGAGATGTGCGTCTTTTAGTAGTTTTATGTGAAGGTACGGTGTTCATATTTGGCTTTAAACAAATAATCAAACTTTATTAATTTAAACATTTTAAATATTACGCATTTGAATAAAAAAATCAAATAAAAATTCTTCATAATATTTAAGTCATAAATTAGAACATTATTTATCGGTCGTTGTTTAACGCTTTCTTTAATTAGCTGAGACCTTTTGCCCTGTACAGTGGTTTAGTGCAACTTAGGTCTTTAATCTGCTTTGCTTTATAAATCAAAAAAGTATTCATTTTAAAGTGTTTTTTGTAAACGTTTTCTTTTTAGCAAATATTTATATACAAATATTTTTCAAGCGAGAAGACGGACGTTGTGAATGACCAACGCATGAGGACGCCATTGGCCGTCATAACAACAGATGTTATCTACGGACCAATCAGCTGTGACGCCGATGAAGCACCATCCAATCAGTTTCCAGCTCTACGTTCTTGATTTTTACGAGCCCTTGAGGGTGGGGCTGCTCAGCCGGAAAACTGCTTTCTTTTTAGACACATTGTAATCCGTGGATCGGAGTTAAGAGGTGAGTAAGATTTGCTATGTTGAATTTTTTTCTTAAAATCTGTGATTTGTTGTGATTCGCAGAGTGAGACGGGGTTTTTTTGTATCCACAACGTGGTTATACGAGGTAGTAGCTGGTGCTTATGGTGATGTTAGAGGGTCATATGTTGACTGTCACTGGTTTGACAGTGAAGGCAACATTAGCATACAGTAACTTGGCTGTTAGTTGAACAAAATGTCTCGCTATCTCTTGAAATTATCTTTAGCCTAAGTATAAACCATCGCTCTTCCACTTGAATTGTTTTTGGCTTTTCCATACGTGGCTATTATTGCTGCATTAAATTGAGTTAGCTTCATTCTACAGACTGACTTTAGCTGTTCGGGTGAAACGTTTGCTTTAAAATCTGCAAATTAGCAGCGTTATCCTGCTTTTCCCTTGATAAATAACAATAACGGAATGTATGTTATTAGCAGAAACGGGAAGATCTAACGGGTTTGAGAAGTTTTGGAATCCTCCTTAGCTTTACATTGATTTTTTTTTTAAATTCGCCAGATGTGTCTACTGTGTGAACTCGCTAGCCAACACATCTGCATCCACTCTGTTGCTTGAAGAGCGCCTTACACTCAAATCCACTCCGACTGCATTTGCCTATGATTTTACTGTGTAAGATAAAGCTCAGACTGGAGTTAGCTGATGCCATGCAGAACTCAGTGATGATTGATTCCATCAGCATAACATACAACCCTAATGGTTACTGTAAGTGTAAAGCATCAGCCTTGAGCTGAGCACCACCAATCTGTTGCAATATAAGTCTAAATTGACAGCTTGCAGCATAAACAGAAAAGCATCAGCCAGGCTCTGAGCATTGTTTGCTACCTGAGCTTCTGGAGAACTATATATTGCGTTGCTTGCAGAAGTATTTATGTCCTTTGAAGCTTTTCACACTTGTTTATAGTTTCAGCCACAAACAGCATCTTTAGATTTCATGTGATGGACCGGCACAAAGTAGAACATAACAAATGGAATGGAATGAAAAGTAGGTTTTTTTGTTTACTCTAGTTTTCAGCCCTCTTTAATCTGACACATCTGAAAGAAATCCAGTGTTGCAACTTGGTCTCAGAAATAACCTATTAATTAAATTGAGTCCAACTGTGTGTAATTTAAACAGGATGTAGAGCTGCTCTGTAAATGCTTTATAGGTTATTGTAGTTACTTCAGATTAGAGGACAAACATCACAATAAAA
Source organism: Micropoecilia bifurca (assembly GCA_903067075.1). NCBI lineage: Eukaryota > Metazoa > Chordata > Actinopteri > Cyprinodontiformes > Poeciliidae > Micropoecilia > Micropoecilia bifurca. Next base: position 55,972 of record CAEGAF010158963.1, read on the forward strand.
ATCAAATAACACACCAGAGGAGCCGGAAATCAAGATGTAGAGAGTTTTAAAGCAGGGTTTGGTTGTAAAGCAATACTTCAAGCGTTGAGCTGAGATGCTCAACCCTTGAAACCCTGTTCAGTTCATCATGACTCTACTGCCAACCCACCAGGATCCTAACAGCCGTCTTAAATCTGACAGGCCTGATAAGGAGACAATTATTCCGACAACCAGCTTGTGGTATCTCTGGAGAAGTTGCAGAGATCCACAGATCAGCTGTGAGAATCTGTCAACAGGACGAGCAAAAGTTGCCACAAATAGAGGCTTTGAGGAAGAAGACGGTCTGGTCAGAGAGTTCAAAATTGAACTTTTTAGGCTCCATCCAAAATGTGTTGGGTGTCAAAGAGCTGACAGTACATTACCCTGAACACACCTTGAACAGAGTGGATTGGAAGATGAGTGGAGCTAAATGCAGAGTAATCCTGGATTTGAGATTGCAGCGATGGTTCACCTTTAAGCAAGATAGCAACCATAAATGATACAACCAGAACTACAAAGGAAAGTTAAGGTCAAAGCATGTTGATGTTTTAGGTCGGCCTAGTCAAAGTCTTAGTTAGAGTCTGTAGCAAAGCAGTCATTCTCCATCCAGTCTAACTGAGGTTGAATTATTCTGCAAAAAAGAAAAATAAATACTTAAATTATTAGTCACTTCATAGAATGAAATTGCAGATTTCAATGATGATGAATTAATGATGTGATAAACATTTGGCATGTGATCCACTGGCTAAAGCTGGATAATTCACTTCAGTAAAACAGCAACAAAACCAAACAGTACAGTAGTTGACAACATGTTTATCTAAATCTAATCCGAATCTGCAATGTACACCTAAAGAGAAAGATGTACAAATGCTGCTTCATAATGTATTGAGTGAAAAAATACTTTCCAGATTTTTCAACGTGAAGAAAAAATACTTTAGCTCAGAATAGTTAACCACAAAGTGCTGAATAAAAAAAAAGGTACAAAAAATTCAGCTAATTCACCTTCTTTCTTGGTCACCTTTTTCAGGGTTCTATTTGTCAGCTGCTTTGTTGAAGAACCATTGACTTACTAACCATGACCTGATGGGGGGGCTGGAGTATTAACTATATGCACAGACTTCTTGCCAAAGGCTTATTCAGGTCTGGGTTTGCAATTTAAACAAGTGAACAGCGATTACATGTCTTTAACGTTGTGTTAAATCTAATATGAGAAGCAAAACAAAAAACACACCAGGCTTACTCTTTTAGCGTTTGAATTTATTTAAATAAGACATGGTATTTCTTAATGGTTACATATCTGATAATGAAGCTAGCATGTGGATCTATCAAATGAAGGCAGGAAAGAAAAAAGATGGGTAAAGAGCTTTAGGTTTTTGTATCAGTTGACCTTTAAACTGAGGGTGATGTTTGATGGATTGTTGTATTGATCTCAAGATCATATGGAAGCTTTCTTGGGTTTTGTTGGAGATGTTATTAGCAGCTTAAAATGCTTGTGTCCTCCACAAAAAGAACATAAAATAAAATAAAAACAAAACAAAAACAAAGGTCTTGTAGGTTGGAGTGGTCACATAGATCTTCATTATTTTTCTGAGGAAATCAATAAAATTGTCTATGATCCATATGTACTGTTTGTGCCTAATATGTTTGGCTACTACAGCCATACTAGTCTGAAAGACAGTTTTCATTTTCTCTGTAGTTTGACAGTAAGTTGTGTTGAGACTCTATGATAAGATTCTTATCATTTTCACAAATTTCACAATTAGTTTTTTCTGAAAGACATCATTTGTCCCTCTCAGTTGTTACACAGAAATAACATAAAAGCAGTGTGATTACACCAGATATGGCAACCCAAACAAACGGTGGTACAAAATGTGAATCTATGTTGCAGCTAGATACTTTTTGTTGAATTGACTTATAAATCTAAAGTGAAATTCTTTCTATAGTTAGTTACTTTTTCAGAATAATTACTGCTTTCATGCTTTCATGCTTATTGGAATCAATCAACCAATCAACACCGATAGAGTTGTTTTAAATATAAAATATTTAAAGATTCAAGTAATAAAATCATTCTTGACACTTTTGGTGGCACTGACAATAATATCTATAAAATAAATGCAACTGAAATCATTTATCATAATATAGACTTTTTAGGTTAATCAGTGTGTTGAGGAACAATTAATTGGTAATCCATGACTTCCTTTTTTCCATGAGATATAAATATAACATGACGCAGAAGCACATTTTCATTAGCCACTCTTCAAAATGAGAAATACAAACGAACATGCATTGTGCAGGAATCAGAATTTAGAAACAAGAAAATGCCCATATCACTAAAGTTTCTCAAACACTTGTAGAATTTTAATTGCGTAATTACAGAATTGTACATTATTAGTGGCATTGTAACAATTATGTAACTTAGCCTGAATAGATGCAAATATCCAATATCACTACAAACAATCAGCCAAGACTACTATGGAACCTAAAACACTTCATTTATTCTCATGTAAATGTTTCTTTTAAAGCAATATTTTGTCAGCATGCTGTTTGTCACGACTATGGATCAGTATTGATTACTGGTCTAACCCTTATTAAATACATCACGGTTTCACTGAAATGCCTAACCTGATCTGAAAGGTTTTTTTAAGTCAAGTATTGTATCAGCTGCCGCTACGCAGTAAAAATGCCAGTGTTGAATTAACACCCATAAGTGTCTATATGTGTCCAAGTCACCTGGTGTTAAAGTAACACTTTTGAAAATGTTAAATGATTGACACCCATTTTTTTGTTAAATTAACACTGGTCTGTAATACTAAATGGGTTTAAGAAAAGTTAAACTTTACATTTCTGTGTATTGTTTGAATATTTTCCACTGGATTTGATTGATATTGACACTTTGTGGGTCAATTATTTACATTTTTAACACCACATTATGTTTAGTGATCAACACTACACTGGTGTTACTTTTAATATATTTTAACACTAACACCGTTGTAAATGTTAATGTGACACTCTGTGTTGTTGAATTTAACACTAGCTGACTTGGACACATTTACACTTTTGGGTGTTAATTCAACACTGGCATTTTTACTGTGTAGAGAACAATAAGAGGTTGTTTTATTACAAAATATTTAATAAGCACCCACTAAATTTAGTTGTAATTTTTTTTTTCAGTTAATGTGCTTATTGCTCTATTACCCTGCTTTGCTGATTTCTTTGTAGGACACCACAGCAACCTAATATAAGCTGGGTAATTAGTACTAATTTTATTTGAAGCATTTATTTTTTTTTGTGACAATATTCCAATGTTTTAGATGCCCCTTATTTGGCAAGTCATCAACATAAACAACAAACCAGCTTTGAAAACTTCTTTATAGCCTAGTTATGGACACAGAGTGGTGCACCGACATAGCAACCGGCCCCATTGGTCACGTGGTGCCGGTTGCGACGCCGTCATCGTCAGGGCAGAGATTTGTGAGGAATAAGCAGACAGAAGAAGAAGAAGAAGCAGGGAGCTTTGGAGGTGCGCCGCTTTCATAGCTTTTTGCATCGGTCCTGGTGTCTTTTCCCCCCTCCTCCATCCTCTCCACCCGACCAGAGAGCAAGAACAGAGTATCTGTTCAACATTTTAGAAACCCAAATGCCCGGTCCCACCCAAGCCCTTTCCCCAAATGGAGAGAATAACAACGACATCGTTCAGGACAACGGAACCAACATCATTCCTTACAGGAAAAATACTGTGCGAGGAGAGCGCGCCTACAGGTAAACCAGCGTAATGCCGCTTTTATGTCATGTTGTCATGGTGAAAAAAAAGGTCATAAAAAGACACGCACTGTTGCAAAACCTGAAACGCGTGTTATGTTGTGGCCTCCTCCTCCTCGGCGTCCCTTCTTGCTTTGCAGCGACTCCGTTAGGTTTTTCCTCCTCCGGTTGTCAAATCCTGTTAGCTCAGAATGGGAGTGTGGCGCAAAAATCACCCTAAACCCACAGATTCCTGCCACGTTACATACGCCAAGATCGTTGCAGGTTGCAACGGGCGGTCAAGAGGCTCAGCGTGCATTGGGACAGGAAGGTTTTTATTCATTTTTTCATCGGGAGGATTGACACGGAGCGTCCTGCGAAGCTGCTGCTAGAACATTCCCATCGTGACATGACAGTCCGCTGCGGATCGGTCTCTGCTGCTGTGGCAAAAAAAAAGGGCATTTGGTGTTTCTAATTAACGTATGCAGTCACATATAAAGGAGACGACTGCAGCCGCGTTGAGATTCAGGCATCAGTCCAGTCCTGGTTAGCCCCGCCAGGCTAACAAAGCATGCTAACAGCAACGCACACATCCGCTTTGTTGACATGAGATGGGCTGGCCCACTTTCCTTCCTGCCTTCGGCCTCAGGGAATCACTGATTGGACCCTGTCCTCCTCCACAGCTTGATATCGTGCAGTGTATCTTGTTCTCTGCGTGTGGAGAATGATTATTAACTGTATTAATGTGTTATTACGCTCTGTTCCACGATCAGAGGATTGTGTTGATGGTTCCTGTCTTCTCGCTACATGAAATGGTTCCTTGCATAGGGATTTTTTTGGGGGGACAAAAAGATCAAACCTCATTTACAAAATAGAGATGACTGATCTTGTGAAACACAAAGTCTTGTTGGCAGGAGACTAAAAGCGCAACAATCTATAGCTGGAGTACAATGAATTTACAAAACAGGCTTTTTGCAATTGTGATAGGTATGAACCAGAGATTTCTTTTATTTTTTTAATGTATGTGGCTAATTTCTTATCCCTAATATTTGCATACCTCTGATGTGAATGTCTCAAAACCAAATAATTTATACTTTTGGATCAATTAAAAACTCAACTGTCTAAATAATAAAATGTTTATTGTAAATTAAAACAGTGCATGCCAAAATTAGAGAGCTGAATCCCTCAGCATCACTGACAGTCTGACAGGTCATGGTACAGTTTATTCATTCATAACACCCAGATATATAAAAAAATATGTATATATCAATTACAGCACATCTTATTTACCCTATAGATAGATTGTAACTCACCTTTTCCCCCACAGCTCAAAATGTGAAATTTTGTCATAAAATAAGATATTAAGTATCAAGCCCCATATCTTTTCTTATTATCTTGATGTAATATTCTAATCTTAAATATTGTTTTTAATACCTACAAGTGGAAAGTCAACATAATTGCCAGAAATAAAGGCTTGAAAACATCAGTGTGTGGCGAAATATATATTTTTTCTCTTAGTGAACCATCTTATTGAAATAAAGGAAATTTTCAATTATGTTCTAATTTATTGAATGAGATTGTATATTATTGTCATATTGCCATTCCTTATTTTTAAAACACACACACACACACACACAAGCTGATAGCAAAAATTCTGTGAGAGTGGTTTCTCATATTTATATGTGAATTTGATGAACCGCTTGCAATGTTGTTTTTCCGTCAGAATGAACAAATTGTCTTTCTAGCTTCTATAAAGCCCAATTCAACACTTTTGTGTCATTTATGTTATAAATTAGCCTTTGAAACGAACTGAGCAATATCATTACAGCACTAGAATAGATTTTTATGATTCCGTTTGGACCCGTAGAACCACTGAAGCTCTTTCAAAGCCACTTTGCGCTTTTGTCACTCATCCATAGTTCAGTTGATCACAGCACATTCCTTGGTTGTCGAGCTACCTGCTGAATTTCTGAACACTGATTGGGCATCATTCGGACAGTTTGTTTAACTGCCTCATCTGTAGATTAAGGATCAAAGTTTTAGTTTCCAGATTTGATGGTTTGTTGTAACCTTTTAATCTGTAGTTACAAGTGGCCCCAATTAGTAGATTTGGCAACCAGATTTGGAATATTGCAATTTAATCTCATGTAAAAACAACAACAAAATAAAACAAACAAAAAACAAAACAATGGAGTGATACTAGCAGATGTGTCTGCTGCTGCCAAGAAAATCTGTTACTGATTTCTAGAACTTCTGTTTATTTTGATTCCCAGAAGACGACCTTTTCTGTGCATTTTCAGTTAATAGCTTCAGAAATTTCAGAATATGCAATGTACCATTTGATGAATTGATTGTAATGATTGATTGATAAGTTAAAGATTATTGAAATTAGGATTTTTCCAGTGATGCGATGCTTAATGACTTGACAAGAGCTTTTATTTAATTAGTAAAGTTAATGAGTAGTAGTCTTTTTTAAACATGTTATTAAATGTTTTTTATTTTAACACTAACCTTTTCAGTTGTTATCACATACCCAAAATGGTCTCTGTACGCATGGAGAAGAAAAAGACGGTTGACAAGTAATGCACAGCAACAAGTGGGGGAGGAGTAGAGCTGCGCAACTCTGACCTCCATGAATTTGGAGAAAACTCATATTATTTTTCTTACGTCTCATTAAAAGCTTGACACTGCCGGAGAGGCATCAGTAAGGATATTTGGGGGTTTCAAAGTGTTGCTTTGGCAACCGGCCCATTGCTGAGGTCCTAAAAATCAGCCTGGAGTTTCTTGTCACATCAAAGCATCAGAGGATTTAAAAACTCTCTCGCAGACTAAGTGACAACTTGACATATTGATATACCTTGATATCATTTTAAGCTAATAATCACAGGCTTATCAAATCATTATTTTCTAAAAAGATTTTGAACGGGGGGGGGAAGTAAAAACTCGTCACACTGCATTTGTTAGTTAACGTTTTTCTCCTCTCTGTTTCAGCTGGGGGATGGCGGTCAACGTATATTCTACCTCAATAACCCAGGAGACTATGAGCAGGCATGACATCATTGCCTGGGTTAACGATATTCTCTGCCTAAACTACACAAAAGTGGAGCAGCTCTCGTCAGGTACGAACAGGCAGCGTCCGAGGCGCCGTTTGATACGGGAAGCGTGTTTAGCAGATCATATCTTTGCTTTGTAATGCATGGATGGCTCTGAATCCTTTTCTGTTTAAGATAGCAGTTCTGCAGCAACCTGTGGAAACATGCTCACCTCTTTCTTGCCGAGAGTTGTCTAAAAATAAACCTGAAGCCCGCTGCCTTGTCCCGCTGTGGCCGAGTAATCCAATTTCAATCAGTCTCTTCCTTCACAAACACACACACACACACACACACACACACACACACACACACACACACACACACACACACACACACACACACACACATACACTCTAACCCTTTTCTTCAGGTGGAGACTAATTGGTTGATTACTTCTTATGTGCTTCCTAATTAGGCTCAGATTAGATTTGGCCTACATTGTGTGGAATCCCCTCATTTTTTCCCCCATTAAATGACATAAAAAAAAATCTGTAATTTGACTTGTAATATTAGAATTTATAGAATTGTGCTTTTTTTCTTCTTTTTCCAGGGGCTGCTTATTGCCAGTTCATGGATCTGCTCTTCCCTGGCTGCATCAGTCTTAAAAAGGTCAAATTTCAAGCTAAATTGGAGCATGAATACATTCACAATTTCAAACTCCTGCAGGCGTCCTTCAAAAGGATGAACGTGGACAAGGTGGGTCTCCCAAATGCAGTTTTATTCAGATCACACGCCTTCTCATTCTAACACGTGCTTAACATTCAACATCTACTCCTCAGATCATTCCAGTGGAGAAACTTGTCAAAGGCAGATTTCAGGACAACCTGGATTTCATCCAGTGGTTTAAGAAGTTCTTTGATGCCAACTATGACGGTAAAGAGTACGACCCGGTGGAAGCCAGGCAGGGTCAGGATGCCATCCCACCGCCCGATCCTGGTGAGCAAATCTTCAACCTGCCAAAGAAGTCTCACCACGCAGCCAGCTCCCCCACGGCAGGTAAGCTTCAGCTGACGACATGAAAGGAAATTAATAATTCTCCACCATCCACTCTGGTCAGCATCCCTGTCTGTACTGAAACCTTTTGAGTTTTGAAACGTTTGTGTCTGACAGCGAATGGAAACTGTTTGAACTTCAGTGATTTAAATCAAAATGGACTTTTCCTGATTTTCTCTCGATGTTACAAACGCCTGTTGATGTGCTACAGGAGCTTCAAGGTTGAGCTCTACTACTCCCAAGGCCTCAACGCCAACATCCAGACCCTCTTCAGCCAAAAAGATACCTGCAACTGTATCGACTCCTGCCAAAGGAGAGAAAGAACTGGAAGTGCAGGTCACTCATCTTACTGAGCAGGTAGGCCTTCGCTCACAGTCCCAATTTTACTTTGTTTACGTTCACTTTCCCAGTTCGTCATAAAAGAAGCATGTGCAGCATTTATCATTTCCACACATAGAGGAAGCTGCTCTAAAAGAATAATGAGGCAGAGTTTACTGGGATGCAAAAATGGAGAGTTTTGACTTTTCTGGTGTTTAATCATTCCCTACATTAACTAAATCCACCCAAGTCCTAAATTAATATATAGGAGTAGAATTTGAAAGCTTAAGCAATTTCAGTTGGTGCCAAAAATAGGACATCTTGGACATTGGATAGGACGTTATAAACGTTGGAGTCCTTGTTAAACAGAGATTTAACTAAAGTCTATAAAGGTTAGAGTCCTTGTTAAACAGAGATTTAACTAAGGGCTAAAGGGTTAGAGTGCCAGTTGACAGAGTTTCAACTAAAGGCAAAAGGTAAGGCTCTTAGAGCCCCTTTACTTTGAGGAGACCCCATAAGGGTAACTCCTAGTGCGGATAGGGAGTCCTTGACAAATGGCGGATTGACCAAAGAAGTTTTAAATATTAAAGTTTTTATTTTTACTTTTTAATTTCTTTTTATTTCTCTTTCTCACTGTTTATTCAATGTCACATGCTGTTTTAATTTTAATTAAGTAAAGCACTTTGAAATGCCTTGCTGCTGAAATGTGCTATACAAATAAAATTTGATTGATTAATTGATTGATCTTTGTTCTCCAATCTTCACATCAAGAACTTTATCTCCTCTGAGATTTGGCTAAGCTTTGCCTCATAGTACTGTGAGGATGTTTTTCATGTTGATTTGAGCAGATAAATATTTTATTCAAGTATTATATTATTCTTTTTTTTTTGTTAGTTTGAAGATTTGGACATTTGGTTCTTTTGGAAACAGCTTTCTCTTCTCGGTTTGTCCTGCCACTTCTGTTTTTGTTTTTGCTTCCTCATTAAACATTTCCTTCAACAGTTCTGTTTTTGTTTTCAGGTGAACACATTAAAGTTGGCACTGGAAGGGGTTGAGAAGGAGCGGGACTACTACTTCAGCAAGCTGCGGGAAGTGGAGATGCTGTGTCAGGAACAGGGTGAAGAAAACAGCCCGTTTGTCGATCGGCTAATGGAGGTGCTTTATGCTTCGGACGAACAGGTCAGATTCGAGCTCCAGAATTTCTTTTTCTCTTACATGGGCACATTTTCTGTCTCCTGTTTTGATGTCTCTAGGGGTTGTTTGTTGTGAGTAGGTGGTATCAGAGTTCATACACAGCCTTGAAACGTCTGGGAAAATATGGAATTATATTTTGAATTATTTGTCTGAGCTGGGAAAGTAAGGATGAAAGAAAACTGAGTATGGAATAATTTTTAATGTTCCACTTTTTGCTTTTTCATCTCCAACTTTTAAAGGAGAAAAAAATGCAGTAATCTTTGATTTAACCAGTCACGTATTGATTTTAGCATTTTAGCCAACAATATTTTATTTTTTGACTTACTAACTAAATGTAAACTCATTCAAAAATCGAAACCAGGACACTTAAATACTTTTTGGATGCTAGACAGCTTAAAATTTAGGTTGAACTGGACCTGTAGTCTTAAAATGTTCTTTGTAGTTTCACGTCTATCTTAATAGTTAAGCACTGCATTTATGATCACATGAGCTTGCCTTAAACCGACACTCAGCTTCAGCGTCTCTTTTTTTTTTGTTTTTTTTAGGACCGAGGGGATCTGGGTGAGGGTGACGGGCAGGAAGCGGACCAACAAGCCCACGAGGCGACATCACAAGATCCGCAGGAAGAACAAGATGAATACTGACTGCGGTCATCCCTCAGCGCAGTTAAAACTCCTCTTTTTATTTTGTGAGAACCGTCAAGGATTTTTAATTTCTCCTCACTGTTTTTTTTTTTTTATGTTTTTGTTTTCTCCAAGAATGAGCACATGAAGCAACCTTCTGGATTAAAAAATACCATCACAGGGGTTTCTGTTTTATTTTATTTTATTTTATTTTTTTTGTATCTCTGCTCACTGTTTGGTGTTTTTGTGACTCTTTGGTGAACTGCTGTGGCAGGTTTGAGCCCATGACCTCCACTAGCAGACAAGCTCAGACCATCACAGAAGTTTTCACAGACTATGTGGGTGGAAAGTAGTTTTGACTCCTGCGGTAGATGTGATAAAATGCTGAAGTTTAGGCAGGTAACCTTAACCTGTCATTGCAAGTGTTAAACTCTACACTTTTACTATTGTTATTATTATTATTTTTTTTTATTTCTGTGTCATTCTGCATATCAATATTAACCACAAGAATGCAATAAGCAAAGCCCTGGAAGGGCTCGTAGTAGCTCTTATTTAACCTCCTCCCATGTGTTGCACTGACATTGACTCTGTTCTGGACAATCTGTCCATAGATCCTCACCGTATTTATTATTATTCTTATTATGATTATTATTATTAAGCCTTAGGAATACAGCAAAAATCTGCGTTGCATCCTCGTGAAGGAAGGACTATCCTGTTACAGAGTTATGAATATAATTTAGTAAAATGCCAACTTGTGACTATTTCACAGCTGTCCTCCCAATTACAAGTTTCCAGATAATCAGTGTGTCGAACAATGTGTTATTGGAGCAGAACAGCTAGACTTGACTAGTCTTATGATAATGCAGCCTTTTTTAGGTTCTCAGTCTCAGCACTCTGTTTGTATTTTTAGATCTTTTCTTTTTTAAAACCACAGGTCTTAGAGAGATGAGTCGGTTCACTGAGCAGGTTGCCTCATAATATTCCAGTAAGTACATTGTGTACCCTTTCTTAATATTGCATTTACAAAATATTGAGCTGAACAGCGCACCACAATGCTTTAGTTATATAATATTGTGTAAATGAAAAAGGAATGTAAACATGTACTGTCAATAGTTAATGAATGGTAAATGTTTTTTTTTCTTCCATGTCCCATTCCTTATGCATTCCCCCCAAAAAATGTGCTGCATGTTTGCATTTCATTTGTGAATAACTTGACCTGCTTTTTACATATTTAATAAAAAAAAAGACCCAGATATGTTAAGTGAGCTTTTGTATGTTTAACTTGCTGTTTGAAAGATATTACAATTCGAGTGGATGTGCTGTAATAAAATTACATTTTGAGTCCACAGAAGACGTGTCCTGTAACTATAAATGAACAGTGACTCACAACTGAAATAACTTAATTCATTTGTTTGAAGCAATACTGAGCAATTGTCTTCACATCATCCTACATTTATCACCTGCAGTTGAAAATAGAGGTGGGACAGAGAAGGAGGGTGGGCCTAAGTATTGGGCATAGATATAGCTTAAATTGAATGTTTTATATAAATGCATAGTCGTATTTTGAGAAATCATTTGAGAAATTAAGGCAAGGCTTAAAAACTGTTTTAGAACTTTAGCAAAATGTGGTTCTAAAAAGTGTGGACTTAGTGGGGTTGAACAAACTCACAAGATTTTTAGAAAGCTACTTGTAAAAACATCAACTCAAGCAAGAAAAACAATAAGCATAAGGAGCAAAACGTGGACTTAATGTTATGTTTGCAGGGTTCCCACAGAGTTAATTATAAGAAATTGAAGAAAATCTGCCGATAGTCATAACGGTGTTGCGTTTACGTCCCCTGTTTTATGGAGAGGCAGTTTAGCGAAACTAAAGTACAGTACGTAGAGTAGAGACATATAACATCTGACTTATATTGATGACAAAAGGTAGACTTGTTGTTTCCCAGTGTCCAGAAGTGTATAAATAAAAGCCCTTAACTTGGCACAGTAAGGGGATTTTGTGACTAACTAAGACGTGGTTGTGCAACTGCCTCACATGGGCAGCCCGCCCGCCTCCGGGACGCGCCGCTAAAAAATGAAGCATATCTACTGCTGTTGAGCTAACTCCACCAGTAGTTCTCAGTTCGCTTTCTTTGCACACCTTTCCAGCTTCAAACATCGGGAACTTGCTAGAAACGAGTTAAACAATCTTATTGTGTAAAGACACCAATAGCGAAAACACTACTAAGTTGGAAGTTTGCTTGTTTTTGTTTCCATGTCTTCTAGGAAGGTAAGAAGGCTGCTAACTAGCTTGTTAGCCGAGTTACGCTAGACTTCACTTGCTTTAGCAACCCATGTTATCCGGCCGGCTTCTTAAGACTTCTGACAGGCGTTTACCTTCTCGCCATGTAGTGACCTGAGCAGAGTTTTAGTTATTAATTAAACTCAGATGATTTACCTTCTACATTATTTAAGTTGGATTAAATAAAATCTGTATTGCTAACTACTCTTTTCATCTCTTTGTCAGCGTAAAAGGCTCTCCAAAGACATAAAGTGTCTTTTGTTTCCAGCGGATGCTGTTGAAAGTGGTCCTCAAAAAAGGGAGAGGGAAACTACATCACTTCTATCCTCCAGAAGTTGGGCATCATGCGGGGACAGTTTTTTGGGCGCCCCGGTGACAAAGTTTCCCACTGTCAATTATGTAACTACACTGTACACCTCTGATTGTCCTGGTGGTTGTAATAGTTTTTGCTTTTGTTGCAGAATCTGCAGTCAGAAAAGAAGCTGTCTGTCAAAAGGAAGTTGGTTCACACTCCTGCCTTAGGTAATAGGAGAAATAGACATTTGTGTTTAATTTCTACAGTGTGATTTCTGACAGAGGCTCTCTAATTCAATGTAAACAAGTAAGCCAGATACAACAAAGAACACCCAAAACCAAACTTCTTTCCCTGCAACCTTTTTTTTTTTTAGCTATTTCCAGTCAGTATTTCTTTCCAGAACTGTTTAAGGCTTGTCTTTGTACATTTTGGAAAATTCCTTTCTGGCTATTTTTCTTAGTGTAAATATTGGAGCCCTCCTGAGACTATTATACTGCTGTCAGTTTGAAGGGATTTAATAGTTTTTTCAAATCTTTTGCAGCATGTTTACTGCAAATTTTTTCTCTCTTGTTAAACAGTTTTCTAAGTCCTGACACCATTTTCTTCCGTATGTTTTTGGTTTCTCAGGGCAGAGCAGTGCTCCCCGCCATGATGAGGACCCAGTGGACATCGCCTGGAGTTCCAGTGAAACTGAACCGTCTGATGATGAGAGTCGGGTGCAGCGTAAGTCCGAAGTTGCTTTGCAACAGAGGCCGCGACCTCCAATGCCAAGAAGACCTAATGCTTTGATTGAGTCTTACACCACTGCTCTGAGCGTGCTCACTAATGAGAAAGGTAAAGAATAATGTCTGCCCAGACCAATTGAGCTGAGGTATTTTAAATGTGTTTAACACAGATTTAAAAAATTTTTTTTATCGTGTTTAGACAAGGGAGACATGAGAGTGAGATGTGTTTTTACAGTTTTGCCCATAAAACAACCTCTGTTGAAATAAATATTCTCATGTACAACTGTGTATACTATGCATACTCCCCTTTTGAAACACCTGATTCCTCAGGCAAAATGAGCAACAAACCTTTTAGGAAGTCTTGGCAATTAGCTTCCTTTATCAAGCACTCAGTAGACGTACAAAAGGTTACCACATGGCATGTGATTGTGTTGGCAAAATAAAGTGTCACTTTTTCTTAATTGTTTCAACAGTTGGAATATTTTTTTTTCAAAAAATTTAGCATCGATGTTGGGAGCCTGTGTAGTCGTCTCCTGAAGACTACACGGGTTAAACTAATTATCATGGTTAAACTAATCCATATGTGAAAGGAATGTCTAATACTTGCTGAACCATTTTTTTAATATGTTGGGCCTAATGAATCTTGAAATTATCATCTGGGGGGCAAAAAGCAATTTTAAAAAGAAAGCTGATTCAGCAGTAAATTAGTGGACCGCTGATTTTTTTGGCCTTTTTTTAATTTATCTTGACCTGGAAAACTGAAGCAACCCAAGATCACAGTATTGACTCTAAAATTTATCAGGAGTCACACAGTGGGTAGAAGGTGTTCCACCTGTGTGTAATCTCAGTATAAAAACTAGGGCTGCACCGATTACAGTTTTTTGGCCGATCATCAATCTTTAAAATAACTGACCTTCCGATTTCAGTTTTGTGCTTTCAGCTTTTTGTCTTAAAAAACTCTAAATATAAAAGGCTTAACATTGATAACTACACAACACACATTTAACATAAAATAACTGTACTATACTTTCAATTTTAAAATGATTTCTGACTCTGTGTCGGTCCGTCACATAAAATACACTTGCCTAAATGTGAGGCATATTCTCACTGCCACAGGACATGTTATGTAAAAGTTAGCTTAAGAAAAAAAGATATTCTTTGCACAAAGCAAGGGTAAATAGCTTATTGCGTTCATAGACATGTATTTTCCTAATTAAATGCTTGTTTGCTTATTTAAATCCAAATGATCTTTTAATGCAGGTAACACCCAACGCTGTTTTCTCGACTTTTCTCAGTTATCTAGCTTACTTACTGAATAGACCTTTGTTCCTTGATAACACCATAGGTGTCTGTGTTTACTGATAAAGATTTTAAGATACTGTTTGCACCATTCAAAAGCGCTGAATCTTTCTGTTTGTCTGTCTTCAGATGATCTTCCTGTTATAGAAACAGACAGTGATCTGGATCAGTCCGAGGAAGATGATGAAAAGGACAGCGGGCAGCAAATTTCAGACTGTGGGTCAGACTCTGCTGATGAAACCACAAATGTTTGTCCTCTCGATTCTGAACATGTGAGGTTACTGTACTTCTGTAGATAACCTTCCAAATTAACATTTTATGAAAGGTGAAATCTGTTTTCCTCACAGGTTCAACTAAATCCAGTTTAGAGAAAGTAGAGCTCAGTTTTTGAACACAAACTAGTTATTCTTTAAAGTTGTAATTTAGTGAAGAGACACTAGATGGCGCTAGAAGTCTACTTTATATTTGTCTAGGTATTTCATTCAGGGTATCATCCACATCATGACGTGTAAAATTTAGGTTACTACTGTATACTGATGCTTACTGAGTATGTAGCGGCCGATGAGAGAAGTTACATCACAGTTTTTGCTAATAACACACCATGAAGGTTTGCATTGCGCTTTACTGACAGCTAAAGGTTAACAAGAGCTCATATTTCAGAATAAAAGAATAATTGTGCTGTTTTGGTTCAGTACAAGTCTTTTTATCAGTCCTGTTCATATGGATTTCCTCACTAGTGATTGTATGTTCAGCTGTTATACCACTAGGTGGAGTTTTTACTCTTCCTGGACGATCTGAAAGCTGTAGTATTGACAACCTGGAATCATGTTATGTTCTGTCAAAGTTTATCAGCTGAGGTGGCAAAAAAAAACCCTCTGGCTTAAATGCAAGGCATTTTGTGATGTTGAACACATTCAAAGCAGCTATGATGGGGAACTAGTTCCTATTTGCTAGAAGAAAGGAGTAACATTTACTGATATGAGGGTTGAATATTAAAATATTTGTCTTTATATTAATGGTTTTTAATATAACCATTAAGCTGCTCAACTGCAAAAATAGATTTTCAGCAACATTAAGTGTCCCCCACTTAGTATCATTTACGGCATTTTTATTTGTCCTACTAAAAAAATCCATCTTGATATTTTTGATGGCACTCTTTATTGATGTCTTAAAGCCACTTGGGACATTTTCCTCTTTGATTAATTGCTTAAAACCGTCTGCAGCCTACAAGGTTATTAAAAAAAAAAAGTTGACTTGTTATCATATTATGTCTCTCTATAGTTGAAGATTTAGACTGACTGGTCTTTCTCAGAAATCATTCACAGGAAATGTTTGTCAAAGGCAGGGCTGGCATGGAGAGAATGCACAAGGAGTGGAGAGGGTTTGGGCTTGGGTTCAAGCAAACACTCAGTTTTATCTTTTATTAATTTTAGGCCAACTTTGTATTTGGTTTGGAATGTTTGGAGTAAGTGCTGCATTTTTGTGGTTTGCTAAGTTAAGTTTTTAAAAAATACCGTCACGGTGATTGCTAGATTAGCCACTTTTGGGTCTGCTGGAAACAAACAAACTAACACATGTAGTCAGTAAGTTGTGCAGAAATGTCTGCGTTTAGAAGTTGCATGTTAAGAGGAAGCCTGTTGACAGATTAACATCGCTCCCACAGACCTTAGCTACTTCCTCTCGTCACAATTTTCATTTGCTGCTATCAGCTTTATGGGGTCAAAAAGATTTAAGATCGCCTAGCAGGAGGTTTGTGGTTAGAACATGGAATCTTTGAGGAAGCTTTCAAGTTTACGCATTTAGCAATGTTAGCAAGTTAAAGAAGGCAATATTAGTTGATGAAAACAGTTTATTCTAGATTGGGTAAATATTGACTTGATTTTCTCCAGCATCATGTACAAGTTGACGTCTTCTTTAGAAACAAACCTCCTTGTGCGCTTCAAAACTGTAAATCAAACCGGATCCGGCAGGATACGGAGCGGGAAGATCCCAACACAGGGCAAAGTTTATTACGCCTGATAAATGCCTGGCTGACTCAGTCAGAGCTCGCCTGTCAGACTCTGTGTTCTTGTATTTGCCGCTGAAAGTGGACAGGCGGAGCCAGGCAAGCGACTTTGCATGTGAAGGGAATTTTACGAGTGAGGCCACTTCCCAGATGAAGCGTGTTGCTTGTTCTGACTCCTTAAAGCGCTGCGCACAAAGAGGTCAAAAACCTCCAATTCCATCCTAACAAGAGCGAGACTACAAGTGTAGTTTTACTACTGTTTGTTCTCGTAAGGGGGGGGTGGAAGAAGCAGTTTGCAAGTGGATGGGGCTTTGCTATGCTGTACTCTTACAATGCTTCAGTCCTGGGTGAAAACATTTTTGAGCCCAGGCCAGGAACATAGTGTTCCTTTTTCCCTGTGGCTGGTTAGAGTGTGACGTCTGCTGGCATTTTGCCTACCAGGGTCAAGTTGATTCAAATAAGAGAACAGATTGGCTGACATAGCCCGGTATGCTGGTCTTGTCTGCACATGACAGGAACTTGGGTTCTTGTGGATTTTTCCATGTGAACAGATTCCCTCAGGTGTACCGAGCAGTGATGCAGCAGAAAAAAAGTTTGTTTTGTTACCTTATCTTGTGGATTTATCAGTCAGTGTACCATATCGACCTGCTCTTTATTTTAGCATATTCTCTCATTTCAGTGTTTGTTAATTTACTAATAGCTGAGTCAGGTCATTATCACCTTTTAACTTCATGTCATTTATTTTATTTTATTTTTTTTATTATGCTGACTCATTAAAATTTTCACATCCTGTACTTTGTTCTTAGATGAAAGAGCTAGAGATCTCAGGTTATGTGTCTGATGGAGATGATCTTGGCTGCACGCCGACATCAAGCAAACTGGACTCTGACGTCTTTTCTCTCCAGTCCAGAGAGGGCAGCAAAAATTCTGTCTGTGACTGGCTGAGATCTGCGCAGGCAATGCTGCAGACGCCTCAAAAACCAGTGGACAGGCAGTTCAAAACCCCAGAAGACTCTACCAAAAAGAAAAGAAAGTTTAAAAGGTGTGAATTGTGTTGGGTTTTTTTTAAATGTGTGCAGAACAATCTAAGATAGGTTTTATGTCTTATGTGAAAGTTGATCTGGCACAATTTCAGGCAGTACAAAAATATAATTTTCAAGTAGTCAACTTTTTTCTGAAGTGGATTTTTTTTTTGTTGTTATTGAATTTTACACACTGCAGCCACAAACTTTCATGTATATTTGTGAGATTTATATAATTAACGCAAAATGCATCATTGTGAAGTGGAAAAAAAGTAAATATTTGTTGTTTTTTTGTTGTTGTTTTTTTAAGCAAAAAAGAAAATCTTTTAAAAATGTTATGCATTTGATGCCATTACATCTCAAGGTCTTTGGGATGCGTCTCTATTAGCTTTGCACATTAGTGCACTGAACCATTGTCCCATTTCTCTTTGCATAAAACCTCAAATTCATTCAGATTTGATTAATGACTTCTGTGAATATCAGTTTTTAAGTGTAGCCACAGTTTCATATTTTAATTAGGTCTGAACTTTGGCAGAGCTGTTTGGATACATGAATATGCTTGGATCTAGACCGTCCCGTTTAGCTTTGGATTTATTTTCGGGCCAGGTTCGTTGTTTTGCGGGAAGGTGAGCGTTTTTAACTGGTGATTTTGTGTTGTTGACCCAGGATTGCCCTCCATCAGTTGTGACACCTCCTCCCCCTCTCATAGCACCATGTTGTCACAGCTGTATGTCATGTTGGACATAGTTTATACACAGTGCTTCGCATCTGTTTTTCCTTCTAGGCCAAAAACATCAGCTGTGGTCTCAGCTAAGCAGAACACCTCTTGGCGCCTTCTTCGATTAATACTCTATTAGTCATCCTGTTGAGTTTAGGTGAGCAGCCATGTGTTGGTAGGTTTATAGTTGTGCCATACTCTTTTGCAAAGCGCTCTGTAAAATATTCAAAGCTTTATATACAGTTTTGAAACCTAATGCATCTTTAAACTACTTTACAAGTTTTTCTTTGACCTGTCTGCCATGTTCCTTGATTGCTCACTAATGTTTTTGTACAAACCTTTGAGGTTTGTACAAAGAGCGACTTTGTCAATTATTACTTAACTACTAGTAAGACTTCAGAGGCTTGTAGGTTGGACTAGATTTTTTTTAGGGGTGTGACAGTAAAGAGAGCTTGATACAATTTTGATTTTGTAATATGTAATTAAAATGGTAAATGATGCATACATTTTTTTCTTCCACTTCACAATTGGAATCTAATTTGTGTTGATTTAACCTACATAATCGCTAATAAAATACGCTATAGTTTAGGGTTTTATCCTGGAAGAATTAGGAAAATGTTAAATATGTATAAACACATTAACTACAAAAATATACCACCACCTTAAATGATGCCATTTGCTGTATAAACTCCTACAGTGTATTGCTTCATCATAGGAACAAGCAAATTCAACAAAGAAAGGCGAGACATATTGCTCTCTGCCAGGTGACAGTCAAACTTTGATTGCAATGTTTCCACTGCAGAAGGTATGATGAAAGGGACACCTGGTGTCATCATGTGGGTGCTAAATGTCGTTTAAGCCCAACAATCTGACAGATGGCTATCTGCAGGCTTGTTGCCTGCATCAGAAAGGCTTTTATTTCTCTTTGAAACAAACAGATCTGCTCAAGCATTGGTTAGGTCATATGTTCTGTGTGAGTTTATCACATTACATCATCTCCCCGTGTGTGTGTGTGTGTGTGTGTGTGTGTGTGTGTGTGTGTGTGTGTGTGTGTGTGTGTGTGTGTGTGTGTGTGTGTTTGTTCCACAGTGGAGGTCTGGCAGAGAGGCTGAACCGACTTCAGTGCAGGCAGAGGTCAGCTATCAGTTTCTGGAGGCACAAGTCCATCTCTGACACATCAGTAGCAGCAGCCACAACAGGTGAATCGCGTCACACAGACCTACTCAGTAAGATAGATCCCGTCAGGATGTTCCGCATGTATGTAACTGAATCACTGTTTAAGTTCAACACTGAACTGATTCATGAGTGGGATGAAACCCATCTCTAAGCGGGTGTTGGTTGTTTTTTTTCTCGTTAACTGCTCTTCTTTTTCCTTCTTCAAACATGTGCTAGTATGGAGGGGCCGCTTAAAGGAAGTGTTGGCTGCAGTTTGATTACTGTGACACTAAGCTGTGAACTCACAATGTAGGTGACAGGAAACTGCTTGCCTAGTTCATTTTTTTTTTCCTTTTTCCTTTCCGTGGTGTAGTAAACCACCAGTATGTTCAGGTTCTTAAGTACCTCCTCATTTTAGGACACAAGCTTACTCAAAGGTGACAGTTGACTATGGAACGACAAAACACCCCACAAATACATCTTAAGGTTTGTGGGCAGTCATAAGGTAAACAGGGGATTAAGAATGTGTTGCTTTACTCTCACTTGACCTCATTTCTTCAGCATTATCATCATTTGATTTAATCTGTTTGTGTCGAGCATTCACACAGTTGAAGTCACTTAGCTAACATCAGGATTTAGAATATAAACTTCTGCATGTGTTCTAACACTTTTTTGTTTTGTTTTGTTTTTTTGCAGTTTGATCGGTTTCATCTGACTCACTCCCTGACTCATATTTAACAATAACACCAATGTTCTCCAGCTGGTCCATGCTGATAGAGGATGCATGTTTATAATTGCTGTAAAGTACTTGTGTGTCGCATACATACACATGCATATTTGTTCATCAAGTGTTATTTCTCTGTGTAAGACAAAGTTTGAGGTAGTGTCTTGCAGAAGAATCCATGCTCTCTAAGCGTTTAGAAGTTTTGTCACATTATGACAGCAAACACAGAGTTAAAAGTATGTTGACGTTATAGAGCAATATTCCAAGTTTAAATATCTTACAAAGTACTGTTCAATGCATCATCTCAAAATGTAAAAAACCAAACCTACCTAGACATGGCGGACCTCTCTAAACCGACAGGCTGGGCAACAAGAGCATCTGTTGACAAAACAGCTATTAGTTGTACACTTTATAGACCTCATCTGTATACAGAGATGCTAGAAGAAAGCTTCCTGCAACCCATGTAGGAGACGCAACGAAGGGGCTCTGGTTAAGTGAGACCAAACTGAAACTTTTGTTGCTTTGTGTGACATTAAAACAGCCTCTCTGTGCTATGCTCATTGCACATTGCAATGAGCATAGCAGCTCCACAGTGAAGCATAGTCCTAGCAGCATCATGTTGTAGGGGTGCTTTTCTTCAGAGTCATGGTGAGTTTGAGGTAAAGAAATGAATGGGGGGTAAATCCAGGGCAGATCTGGAGGACTCTGCAGCACTCCTTAGTCTGGGGTGAAGTGTCACCTTACAGCAGGACAGTAGCTCTAAATATACAACAAAAGCAACAATGGAATGGTTTAATCAAATCATAATCTTGTGTTTGAATTACCTTGTCAAAGTTGAGATCTCAATCCAATTGAAAATCTGTAGCAAAACCTGAAAATGGATGTTCACTATCCAATCTGACTCAGAGATCTTCTGCAAAGAAGCATGGGCAAAAATATAAATCTTGATGTGCAAAGCTGGCAAGAGACGTATGGCAAAAAGGTAGTTTTAAAAACAATATTGACTTTGAGAGGTTGATTACAGATGACACGCTCTTCAGAACCTGTTTAAAACCCATGAATTCTTTCCCTTCTCATTATCAGCTGAGCACTTTTTTTGTAATGCTCTATTAAAATCATAAAGGTTTGTGGTTTTAATATGGCAAAATGTCATAACGTTTAAAGGCATTGAATGCTACGTAGAGGTATGCAGTACAGTATGCAGCTATTCTGGGGATTTTGTCATTTGAAACCCAAGTTCTCAGAGCAGAAAATAAGTGTTAACATGTACAGTATTTGTCCTGTTTGGACAGATGCATGTTAAAAAAATAATTGCTCTGTAGCAATATCTCTTGTGATTTATGACCATTATATTAAACCCCCCCCCTCCCCCTGGCCAATCGCATATCCACACAATGAAGTGTTGTTCTGGTACCCTCTCATGCTGTTTTTTTTCTTTTCTTTTACTTGGAACTGTCAAGTTTACAGACCAATTTTAAGCATTGCTGTCTTATCTTAGTTTGATTTACTGCATGTCTGCAAGGCTTTGCCACAATTTGCCCCTCCTGTTTATCGTTTTACACTCTTGCAGTGCAGGCTTGAAGCACACTCAGCATTGTGGTAAAATTCCAAATATTTGCACCGACATCTCTGGGGATTTACTGCATTTCATTTCCAACTCAGCCTGTTATGCAGTGCAAATTGTTCTGATTCTAAAAGTGAATCAGTCTTGTAACGTATAACGGGTCCCACAGAGAGCAGCAGTCTGCTAGAGTCTTGGTACACTCTGTACACAGACGCTTGACAGACTCTCAACATCTGTGTTTTTGTTGCTCTGCTCTCCAGTGGACCGGCCTGGTGTGCTGGTGCTGGAGGTGCTGGAGGTCCATGAGGAGTCCAGCATGCAACTGGCGCACTGCGAGCACCAGCAGCCCCCCAGAGACGGCCACCAGGAGAGAAACGCCGTCTCCAGGGAAACCACTCGGATGTTGGTGTTGTTCAACAGAGAGACGGCAGCTCAGCTGATTCCTGCACCTGGAGATGTCATCCACATATACCCACCTTGGTGAGACCGTGTGATGAACTTCAAAGCCCCCTTAGTTCATATTTATTTGTTGATTGGACTTTGCTGTTTAAAAACTCCAGCAGTTGGAAATCTTGCAGACAGGTTTGGGTTCCTTGGTTTGAATAATTAAATCAGATCATACTTCATACTACACCTGATGGCAGACAACGAAACAATTAACTTTCGCTGGCGATTCCTTACAGACTAAACAGATGAGACTAAACATAAATAAGTAAAAACATAAGCAACATAAAACTAGGGCTGCAGCTATACAAATTTGACAGTGTAGTATTGTGGTCAAATAATAAGCTCAGAAAGTACCCACTGCTCCTTCATGAACTGTTTGATCTTGGTCACTAGAATCAATTTTAGTAATTGGCAAAAAGGACTTGGTCTGCAAATTTAAGTCAGCTTGAGAATGTTCAAGACCAGGTTGCTGCAGTCACTCCCACAGATCCAGAATCTGAGATCCCATCATTATCCTATGCAGCTTGTTTGCCTTACTGCAGATGAAGCACTAGATGTGTTTTAGAAGCTGAAACAAGATTGCTTGTTTCAGGTTCAGTTGGACTTCCTACCTCCATCTATGCCGTTGTTCACTTACATTAATGAACCCTCTGTTTTGATATCATCTGCAAAATTAGTGTCTTAAGGTTTTCCTCACTAGTGAATGCACCCCACCGCAGAAAAAGATGAAGCCAAGCAATTATTTCTACATTAAACACATTATTGATTTTGTGAATCAAGATAATACTTTTGCTTGCAAAAAAGTTTAGAATTGGATGTAAAAATAAAGAGGCAAACAGTTATAAATGAAAATAACATTAACAGATTTCTTTTCTTGTCCACAGTGGGGGCTAGTGTAGACTGGCAGTGGTCAGATCTGCCTTTGAACCGCTTCACAGCCAAGCTGTAGTTAGTGGAAAAACCATGTAACACATTTACAAGGAACCATATAATGATATCACAAGAACTCTTCAGCTAAAAGTCACTGAGTGAAGCCATTATATTTTGTAAAGCAGTGAAATCACAAAAACCTAAATCTGAGATTCAGGAGGACACAAATGTAGAAGGTTATGTGATGGAGACAAACATCTGCAAACATTTCTCGAATCTTTGGACTTTATAGACATATATTATGGTTCTGTTTTTGTGTCATTTTATGATTATCTCAGTGTGTGAGGTAGAACATTCTCGCTGAAATTGACGGATTAAATGCATCATGAAACAAATCAAAATATATTTAAAACAATAATATGAAACAACAAGGCTTATACTGTCTGAACCTTGAACTAATAACTAAAATCATTTCTGGCTTCACTGTTAATTCACTTATGACTTGGATACAATTATTTTTACTGAAATAGTTTTAAAATAACAGCACAAATAGGGTGGGCGATAGAGGTGGAGAGTCCGTTTACTGGATTTCCCAGTTTTGTGTTCTTTCTTTCTGAATGATGTCTTGGCTGGCAATCGAAAACTGCACAGAAAAAAATCTTATTGCAGAAAGTTACATAACACGAAACTTAAAATACCTCATAGAATAAAGGAACCTAAAAAAAGAATCTTAGAAAGGCATTCTCAAAGGCTGCACAAGCATTTAGCTTTATTTTGAACTGCTAATTGGGTGTTAATGAAATGCTTTACTATTCTCAGCGTATACCAGAAAGAACTTAAAGTGCAGATGCGAGGATCATTCTCTCAGATGGTGGTGTGGGGGTGGTGGAGGTGTTTTTAGGAGTGTTTTGGAGCCGGAGCAAGGCAGCAGTTGACTCCAGCTGTTGGGAGTTTGAGTTTGAGTGTTCTCTGGAATATCCAGGCTGGCGGATGCGAAGGGGCCTCCTCAGCGCTCTGACGTCACACACAGCTCCAGGGAATTCTTCACATTCCTCTTCCTGGCAGTAGTTAGGTCATTTCCAGAAAGCTGGGGGAAAAACACTGTAGGATTATTTTCTGGAGCATTTGGGAGTTGGAGAGTGGAGGGAGCCAGAGGGCTGAGATTGAAAACACATGGTGGTTTGAAAGTATCTTTGACTTTAGCGCCTCCCTGTTGCTTCAACATTGCTGTTGTAGAGTAATGACTATTCAAAAAAACCTAGACTAAGGAAATCACTCTTTTATGCAATTATGCACTGTAAAATCTGTCAATTACTTTCATGTTTTTATGCATCTGGTTTTTTATTTTTGCGTAAATTAACGTCCTAAATAAAGAAAAATGTTTTTACTTTAACACCGTTAATCTGCTGTCAGACTTAAAATATCCAGAAAATATATTTATCAGTTCAATTTTCTGAGACACTGAACAGGTCGAAATGGAAAAAAACAGAGATGAGAGGATCAGCACATCTAGTAAAATTCCTCCTATCAGTTTTCTGTGTCGCATGGATGGTTAACCTCCCACATAATTCCTGCAGAGTAGGTTGGCTCCTCCCACCTCCCACTCCTTGTTGTGAGTGGGCCGAGCCCCAAGCGGAAATACCTGCAGGACTTATTCACCGACAAACTGTGACGGCAGCAGCCGGGCCACTCCTTAACCCAGGTACCTGTCTGATGATGACAGCTGCCCACTCACCTGTTGACAATGGGGCCACTTCTTGTTGGTTTTTGTGCTGGTTCTCATGAACAGAACGTTCTGCTCCGCAAAGATTAAATACAACCTTTTATGATTACCGATCTTTGCCGAGATGTTGCTCTGATAAGCGTCATGTCCTGGGTGTGTTGTAGCATGATTGTTTGCTTTAGGACTTTATGGGAAAAGCAGGTCTATGTAAAGTTTAGCAAAACCGTGGAGGCGGTTAAGGAGTTTCCCATCAAATACTTTATGAACCGGAAGTAATTTTATCATGAATAGAACTAATTTCTTATCTTACATGTATAACTCAATTACTGAGAAGTGTTTAAAAAATTTGCATGTAGCACTTAAATATATATATAATGTATAAAATTTTCTGTTTTTATTCTTGTTTTTGTTGCTTTATTATTTCTTCTATGTGCATATTATGGTGAATGTGAAAAATTATTGTTGCTTTTATCCATTTTAAGTTTTTAAGCATTACCTGCTGCCTTGCTCTCCATTTTAAATTGTTTCTCCAGTTGGGCAGCGTATGACAAAGTCACTCAAATTTTGTCCTCTTGTTTTAATAGTTGCGTTGACATCTAAAGGACATCTAAACGATTTTAGATTTTCTTTTCAGTCTTTTTATTGTAATTGTTTTCTTCACCATTTCTTTGAGGAAACTACTACTACTCGGTTTTAAAATATTTTTTAACGTTATGCCATTTAAATGGTTCTCCATTTTTAGCAAGAACCTATACAGTAAAAAAGCAATTATTGTTTTATGATCATATGGGAAAATGAGTTGTACAATAACATCAAATGAGTCGTCAAAAGTGTTTGTTCCAACAGGGTTAAAATACAGCTTGTTCAGAATGTGGCAAGCACGTAATGTTGTTGGTAGTAATCGTCTTGCTTGAAGGCATAAAGTGCCGATGATTGTAACAACAACAAGATCTGCTGGCACTATCTGCTGTGGTTAAGGGTGTGCACTGCAACTATGCAAGTACCTCTTTTTGACAGAGCTAGTTGTTTATTTAGCTTTACTAAAAATGTGTTTTTTATTATTGTCCAATAGGTTATTCTTAGTTGTAATCATGAGATTTTTTTCAAATCCTTGGATCTCTGTCTTTAGAAGGTTTTAGAATATTTTACATTTAACCTGAAATGTACATTGCAGATTCCAAGCTGAAATTATTTATTACACAAAATGGAAGATGAAATTCAGAAGCATGTCTCTTATTTCAGTAGCTTGTATGATGACCACCATTTTAACCTAATAACTGAACAGTGTCGTAGTTGGTAGCACTGCTCCTTTAAAGTAAGAAGTTTGGGGTTCAAATCCTGGCCTGAGGGTTTTTCTGCATGGCGCTTGCATGTTCTCCCTGCATACCTGGTTCCTCTCCAGGATCGCCAACATTTCTCACATCACCCCATTTCAGCTAACCTTTACTTGTTAGCTTATCCCTTGTTTTACTTTACATTTCATCTAGAGGGTCTGGACTTCCTGGAGGAGTGGACTTTGTTGAGGTTTTATATTTTACACAATCATTAACGTTTGTCTGTGATGTATAAAATGCTCCAGTTCGACACTATGAAGCTTACCGGAAATTGTCTGGGCTGTAAACAACCACCCTCCACTGCAATGAGAGAAGTTCTGAGCTGAACAAGATGGTTGTTAATGTTAATTCAATATTTGGAAGTGTGACTACCATGGACTGAACAAGTTTCTTCACTTCCTCTGCTGCCATTGATAAAATTACAGGCAGACTACAATTCTCAAACAGCGCAGTGAATCATTGTTCACAACTTTTATTTTTCCTTGTGGACAGGAAGGCATATTGCATCTTTTGCATTATGGCCAAAAATCTCTGCCAAGGCCCCCATCTCACCAAAGGACATTTTACAAGTTTAGTGATTAATTTAAATACAACTTTCCAAACCTAGGTCATGCAAAATATTTGCCTACATTAACATTTATCACTGAACTACAGGAAGCCAGTGTAAGGACTTACAAACTTGGGTGATGTGCTCTATCCTCCTGGTTTTAGTGAGAACTCTGAGTCAGCTGTAACTATCTAATTGATTCTTTAGGTAGACTTGTAAAGACACTGTTGTAGTAATCAAACCAAGTAAAGATAAACGCATGGGCAGGTTTCTGTAGATCTTGCTGAGACACTACTCTTTTAATCTTGGAAATGCTCTTCAGATGATAAAATCCCCAATATTCTATCCTCTGCTGCCAGTCAAAGACTGCTGCCAGCCTTTGACTGACAGCAGCTGTCTGCTACTTATCTTCATAAAACCCTGTCTTGAAGCAGAAAGGAAGTACTTGGCTCAGTTTTTCGTTTTGGGTCTATCTATCCTTAATAAATACTGATATTGCGTAACCTGTTTATCTTTTGTACTTTTAAGGTTATGTTTAAATGTACACTAATAAGAACCTGTTGTAGTATATTTTCATTTTTTTTAAAAGGAAAGGCCAGTGTGTTCATCTTTTTACAGTTTAGTTCCAATAATATTGACTTTAAATTGATATAATTTAAGAGGAAATTAATTCTTTACTTGTCTGGGGCAAAAAAAAAAAAATTCCCACGAGTTGATTCAACTTTTCCCACTCGTCTGCGTGTCTAATTTCTCATCACTTACAATCAGTATTTGTCTTAAACGTGCTGAAACATGCCCTGCAGTTTCAGTCACAAAGTGCACTCTTGGCTCTGAGTCAGTGGTAAGCCGTCATCCCACCATTATCCATGTAACATGTGGGAGAAATACCTGGCCGTTATTCACCTTGTTTGAGCCCCTGTGTAAATGACACTTGGGTGTGTGGCTCTTTACTCTGAATGGTAATAAAATAAATTACCTGGATCTTAAATAGAAGACGTATACAAAAATTCTCAATTGACTTGTTTTTCCACTTACAACTTTTTGACTGTGGTGGGTTTTTTTTTCTTTTTCATTTTCTAAGAAACAATGTTGTTTTTTTTCCACAGACAGCATCACATTTGAATTTTTTTAACCAGTCTCCCACTGTTGGAAGGTGTCTTTGGTGTTTGCAACATGCGTTAGAGAAAGTTAAGATATTTGAAGTTGCAGTTGTGCGGAGTCGTAAACAGTCCTGTGGAGGTGGCTGGCAGCTAATCTGAGTTTTGACATTCGCGCTGCTTTCAGCCCCCCTACATTTATGGAACATTCTTTTCTATTCACTTTTTTGTTTTTTCTTCAGACGAGCGATATAACTAAAGTAGAATCGTCTTTTTTTTCTTTTGCTCAAAATACTGTCGATCTTTAAATTTTTGCATTGTTTCTGCTCTTAAAATCAGTTCTTTCCAACCAATAAATTAGAGAACTTGTAGAGTTGAGGCTTAAAACACAACAGCTGCTACAGTGTGTGGCACAACCACTCAGCACCGTTAGAACTATTGGAGTTTGAGTTTGTAGCTGCAGTGTATTTTATTAGGATTTTATGGGATAGAGGTAACACCATGCTGTACATAATTGTGAAGTGGGGGTGGGGGACACAACTATTTTATTTTAACTAAAATTCTGAATTCCCCTTTCCTCTGACTCTCCTAAATGTAATCTAGTGCCAGAGAGGCTTTGAACGTTTCCTAATCAGTAAGCAGAGTCCACCTGTATTTAGTCTAATTGTAGTTTAAATACAGTAGTTTTTTGAATCCATAAAAAGTTTGATGGAGAGAGTTGGTGAACAAACAAGTCAGTTTACTGGTAAAGATGTGGAGATGTTAAAGAGAGTACCTCTCAAAAATCACATTTTTGACATTTGATGTAGTAGAATTATTAAATCCATCAGCCAAATTCTGAGTGACAGAACCATAGACCTACCAAGACATGGCAATCTGTTGCAAGAAGTCATACTGAATATTTGGAGTAAGATTCTCTGGTCACACAAGATCAAACCTAAAAATGTTGGCTTATTTGTAAAACAAAATTTGAGGCAGAGAACTCGCCTTGAACATGTGGTGGTAGCAGCAGCATCATGCAGTAGGGAAGCTGGTCAGAGCTGAAGAGGAGATGGATGAGAGGAATATTGAAATAGAAGTTTGATACAAGTGTTGAAAAAAAACATTGGAACTGGGTAAGGTGACCTCTGTCCAGAAGGACAGCAGCTCACAATGAGTGGCCCAGTCAAATCAAGATACAAGTCCAACTGAGAATTTGTGGCAAGCTTTGAAAATTGCTGTTCACTGAGATCTTAAGTTTATCTAGCAAGCTTAAGGTAATTTTGCAAAGCTCAATCGGTAAGATCATTCTGTAGAAACACAAGACATTCCTCAAAAACCTTGAACTGAATTTGCAGTGAGAAGAATTTCTCAAAGGTATTGACTCCAGCTGAAAAGAAATGCAAACATTTTATAGATTCCATTTGCAGATGTGTCATTTTCCTTCCTTTTAACAAGCATTCTTTTCTTCTTTTTTTTTTTACAATACCCCTATAAAATACTTAGACTTTTCAGTTGCAATATAACAAAATGTGGAAAAGCTCAATACTTTGGCTAGATACTGTATTTTAACAGGTAATTTTCTCTTTACAGGCAAAGTCTGTCTATAGAGGGCTTCGTCTGTCCTGTTATCCTGGGCACTCACTTCAGCCAGAAAGTGTCATCTGCTTCCAAACCAGATGATATGTCCTTACCAAAGATCTGGTTGTGTGCAGAGAGGCGCTTGCCTTATTTTTTGGGTCAGATTTTTGGACTGCTGGATGAATGCAAGACCAAAAGTGAAGACACAGCAAAACAGGTATGTACATATCAACACTACCCCAACTGCATTTAAAGCTGAAAATTGAGAAGAAAACAAATTACACCACTTCAACCGAGGGAGTAAATTTAATCAGTCAGAAAAATCAGCACTTAATCACATAACGGCATCGCTGAAGAACTGCATGCAGAACAGTTTTGCTACAAGTTTTAAGGTTCTTCTCAGGTTCAGTTATTGTGCAAAAGAGCAAGAATACAAGAGGTTCACGTCGATATTATTTCTGAACTCATATTTACAAAATCACAGCTGTACTTTTACAGATTGTGGTTGCTTGCCGCAGGGTTCATTGCAGTGTCTTGGAAATATTCCTGGGCGTAAAGAATAATAAATAGTCATGGTGGAGGACTTATCCCGGTACAATTAGTTATGTTCTCAGTGTGTACTCCAGAAATGTCACAAGTGATGGATTTGCTCGTACATTTATTTACTTAAAAATATTTAAGCAAGCACAAGAAAATGGAAAGATTTTTTTTTCCTTGGGAACCGTGTGTTTTTAACACATCCTCCTCAAAACTCCCTCCTTGTGTGCGATAAAAAATATGCTGTCTGATGCCTTTTAATGGCCTTAATTTGGTCATGGGAGTTACCTCGGGCAAAATAGTTAGCTGAGATGTTAATTACTGATTCAAGGTAAAAACTTCAAAGGTAAATGGGAGTGTAATTGCCACTGGTTTATAGCATAATAATAGTTATAATAGTCAATTACCTCTCCTTCCAATAGGTTTGAATGAAGCAATAACTTGACATGCTTGAACAATAATAATTTTAGTTGCTTGTATCTATTGGCTTTCAGTTATTTTTAAAATTGTTGTTTTGCTTCATAAACTTTATTTTGTGAGTTTCACATTACTTTTGTTGTGGTGGGGGAAGGAGAGTATTGGCTTGTATCAGTCAACATTGATCTATAAATGTATCCCCCAAAAAGCCACACATATTAGATTTCTTGTTTTGTCAAAATGTTCTGCTTCTTTTCTTTCACAGGTTGCAGCATCTGATGTACTCTGCACTGTTGGAACAAGACCCTGTCTCTCTCTCCTGGAGGCCATTGAAGGACTTGGCCAGGCAGGCAATGTGGACCAGGATGTGGATGTGGTTGTCCAAAGAGTTTACTCTGTCCCAATGGCAGACTGTTCCCCTGTGTCCTTTCTCAAACACAGAGCATCCCTTCGGTCCTCCACGGCTCCTCCTCCTGCAGAGAAAGGAAAAGCCAGGTACTGTTAAACAGCCTGATAATTGGCAGTCCGGGGGGGTCTTTTTGGTTTATTACGTGATGCCAAAAGAAACAGAATAAATTAAATCATGTTCTCCTGCTTTGTGTCATTTGCTACAATTGAATTTCTTTCTTTTGTTGGATTTGCATGCTGACTTTTTTCAGAGCCCATATGTTTCTCCTGCGTGACATGATGTGTCTCAGTGGTCGAGCTATTGTTCACAGAGCAGCAGGCCCCACAGAGTGATCATGCTGTCTCCAGCCATATGGCATTCCTTGACAAAGGACACAAACATTTTTAATTGAATCCAGTCTCCCTGCTATTGTTTCTGGCCAATTCTCAGGAAATACAGCAGTATGTTCAAAAACTCTTGTTCACCAATGAGCCAGCATTGAATCAGTATCCACTCGTATTGCACTAAATATCCACTAAATTTAATATATTCAATTCAATCTATCAGACTTTTCTTATACAGCTGTTCTCATACAGTCAAATCAATCAAAGCCCTATTAGTCTTCTGCATGATAGAGCCTTAATAAATTAATTCCTCCGACCAAAAACCATTCAGATAATAAATAGGTTTAGCTAAAACCAACAGCACTTTCCACACGTATTCTAAAACACACATACTGCCAACCCACAATCATCAAAAATAAGTGTTAATAAGAAGAAGACAGAGCACATTTTTTACCTGTAGAGGGAATTGGACAAAAAATATTCTCAAAGTCTGGTAGATATGGAGGTGTTTTGTGAGGTGGAATGGACAGATATCCTGGTAGATAGAGAGATGCATACAGACTTCTAAAATAGGCGACTGTGGCTAGTGGGTAGAGTGGTTGTCTTTTGTAGATTGTTTCTTAAGCTGGTTACTGATCTGTGCGTCTTTGCATAAAAGTGAGCGTGTTTGTAAGCTGGAGTCCCTGAATGTGCCTCTCGTATAAAATGCTTTGCGTGGTCAGTATCACTGGAAACGGGCCATTTAATTTCAGTTCATATACCATTTACTGAATGTTGTAATTGCTTTAATTAAAAAAAAAAACCTTCAACAAAGTAAGTGTGTGCAGAAGTACCTAGAGTGTTGCTGCAAAAATGAACTTTGCGTCTCCTGATAATGCAACCCAAAAAGAGCATGTAACAATTGAAAAGTATTGGACTTAAATATGTAGTTTATGAAAGTCCGTAGTTTGAATCTTTTCACCCAGCTCAAGAATTCTGTTTATTTAAATGAACTTTCCAACTTTAGGACAAGCGTTGAAAGACATTTTATGAACTTGTTTCTCATCTTTATGAGAATGTAAAAGTGCATTTATTTGTAGGGTGATTATTCTTTCTTTCTCTTTTTGAGATCTGGGGAACTGAGATTCTTGTTTACATTGTTACATTGATGTGTTATTCTCTTTATTTGATTTCAGTTCCCTGATACCAGAGAACAGTCTGGTTTAATCTACAGTCTGATTACAGACTGTAGATGCAACAGCCTAGGTTTCCCTTTGTGGTTTTCCCTGAACTGGTCTTGGATGTGAAGAATATTGAGAAAATAGTTTCCAAAATAAATAAATAGAGCTTCATATTTATGCAGTTAAACATAAACTGGAATATGTAGAGATTAAACTACAAATGTATTCTACCCTGCTTGTTCTGAAAAGATATTATAATTGTGCATGATTGTAGGAGCTTACTTTGTAACAATGCTTGCTTTCTTTTTTTGTAAAGACTGAACAAGTACTGTATATCCTGTGGTTGCATAATAGGATTGAGCCCCCTTTCTTCAGTGTTCGAGCAAATCAAACGGCTTTCATCGTCCTTGCAAGTTTGTATTCATTTTTTAACATTTTCACGCAAAAAAGGTAAAAAAAAAAAAACCCCAAATGTCCAATTACATAAACATCCTGTAAGTCTTTCTTTTTTAAGGTGTCACCAGTTAAGAGCGGATACAACTTCATTTGTTGTCTTTTATTAGGAAAGGGGCAGTGATTGTAATCTGAGCTCTATTTTCACCGTCTGAGAATCTTTAGATCTTCTTACAAGCATGTTTCTACATTCTAACTGAATCACTTACCAAAAGCACAATGCTACATGAAAAGCTGCCTTAAATAATTTTTTAAAAACCAGCATAACTTTGTCTTGTTAAATATCACTTATTACTATGCAATTGGTCA
This sequence comes from Micropoecilia bifurca, assembly GCA_903067075.1. NCBI lineage: Eukaryota > Metazoa > Chordata > Actinopteri > Cyprinodontiformes > Poeciliidae > Micropoecilia > Micropoecilia bifurca. Next base: position 88,922 of record CAEGAF010158963.1, read on the forward strand.
CTTATTGCATATAAATCGTCACATTTATTCTGTCTTAAAAGTTTTTTTAAGACACCTCTCCTTTGTTGCATTGTGGCACGCGCTGAATGAAGACAGCATACTGGGAGGAAATAAGACAGTCGTATTTGCTTTGTTTTAGCTTCCAACTAAAGGTTTCTCCAAACTTGCTTCTCAGTCCTCTCAAGGGTGAACTTTTTCCAGTTGGTTGTGCAGTGTTTTCTGTCACACTTTTTCCTTTCACTGAACTTTCCATTGTTTACGCTGAGATCCAGTAGTCTGTGAACAAGCAACTTATAGATAATTATTACCTGCGAGAGAAAATCATAAATTCAGCTGATATATAGTCATAATATATTTTTAAAATATTAATACAAAAAACACTTTATACCAAAAATTACATTATAAATCAATTTATTAAATCATCTTTTTATTGTATTTTGATTTATTAAGATGCATCTGTAAGTTGTTTTTAAACCTAAATAACCTTAAATGATTTTGTTTACAATCCTCAGCACATTTCTTCTTCCCCCATACGACCTTTGGTGCTGCAGCCGCATGAAGTTTGAACTGTCATGCCTAAACACCAGATTCCTCTGACTCTCTAAAAAGCAATGTAGAGTTTCTGAGTTAGTGACGAATCAGTGTTGGTCATTATGAAATGCCATTTAAAAGGAATTATTTTTAGATTATTGATACCAGAATAGTTCAGCTTTAAATAGCTTGGAGGATTACTGATACTAGGTTCTAATCATTCATAAGCTTTCTTTTCAGTATAAGTAGCTTGAATGTTTATGTGAGGGACTGCTGTTGTAGTTAATCAATGAATGAGGCGTTTGAAGCAAATCTCTCAAATATGACCTTCGGTTGCCTGGCCCTCCCACTGGCTTGTTGTTTGTGTTCCATGCTGAGTAATAAAAGTATTGGTTTCTCTAAAAGTAGAGAGGCACTGAGGGGGGGCAATAGTGTGGCGAAGGAAGGAAAGCTCTGGTCAGCTGACAAACCTTACTGACTAAACCAACCACGTTTGTAATGCGACTCACTTGCCATGCTGCTCCTGTGGCTGGGAAATAAACACCACCCTGTGACCGGAAACGGTGCCTCTGTTTCTCTCTAACTCGTGCAGATTTAGTCGACTCTTGTTTGGAGTGAAAGGTTGAGAGATAGAGGTGGGGCAGAGGTTAGAGGTGACTGTGTGTCCTGTAGGTTAAAGTATCTGGATGAATCCTTCTGCTTATTTTGACAAATTGAGGGAATGTTCAGAAAAAGTTTTAATATGGAAATTCGGATTGTTTTTCAGAACTACTGTTTTAGTTAAAAAAAAAAAACAAAGCCAATAATTCATGGTACTTTTCCAGGATGTGTGCCTGATCTGCATGGTAGTTTACACTGCAACCCACTGGCCTCGTTTTCTGTAGAGACAAGGACACTTTGTACCTCTCATGTTGTGTCCCCAGTGTCTGACTCACTCTCCTGGTCAGCAATTCTTTGTTGATCCTTTTGTGCATGTGTGTGTTTTTTTAAAACCTCTGCGTTTAAAACTCGAGGGAGATCTGTACGATAGGAGATGGTAAGTTCCCGTAAATTTTGAAAAGAATAAACAAAAAGATTAACTGTTTGCAGGAAGCAAAAGGAGGCAAGTTGTTGTTTTTTTCTTCTTCTTCTTGGTTTAGAGGGAACACAATGTGCTGCAGGGATCCTGTTACAACCATGTTTATCGCTCTACCGTCCCCGATTGGTGGACAAAACGTAGGAAGGAATCCCGCCTATCCTTTCTCCTCCAATGAGATCTCTCCGCTGTGTTCTCAGTGTGTGGCTCGCTTACTTATACTGTGTTGCCAAGTAATGTGCTTGTGCACTGGCCTTTCATGCACCCAAAGTGTGACTTTGTGTGTGTGTGTGTGTGTGTGTGTGTGTGTGTGTGTGTGTGTGTGTGTGTGTGTGTGTGTGTGTGTGTGTGTGTGTCTTAAAAGGGGGTATATGTTTGTGAGTGTTTGCTCAGACTCAGTGTCGAACTTCCTGGAAGAAAACCTGAGTTGCCGAGAATTCTGCGATCGCTCACAATAACAAATTCCTGAAAACGGTCAGTGACTGAGTGTACCCAGTGACTGAGGATTTTTGGGGAGTAAAGGGTGATTGTTTGAGGAAAAAATAGACAGTAAATGACACCAAAAATGTGCCTTTTATTTGGAAGGGGGAGTTGTTTATGCCAAATCACCCCTTTTTTATTTTCCTGCCATGTGTGATATTCTTTCAGATATATTTCAGGCTACAGTTTTCAAGTTTTAACATGCTGCACCAGCAGTGAAAGTGTATGTACTTCCTCAACAGACAAAACCTCACCAGCTGTTTTCATATTTTGGGAATCATCAAATATCACTCATTAACCCCTTTGCAAATGTATTTTGTCCAGAAAATGTTTGGTTCTCCTGTTAAACATTAAGTCACGGTGTTGTCCACATTTATTGGCACCCCCAGTAAAGTTATGTAAAAATCCCCTATTATTACCATTCATTTTCACAGCACATTTTCATTACTTTTAATCTCAATTTACAATTGACCCTTGGAATTTGCAGAAGTTAAGGATGACATCTACCATACATAATTGATTTATATTTGCAAATATTTATGACACCATCTAAAACTGCTTATTATAAAAGTTCAAACAGTAACTTTAATGTACAATATTAGTATTAGCAGTACTATAGTATTTATTTTGTTCTTGAGGTACATCTAGTCAGCACTGAAAAAAACAAATGGTGCTCCTAGATTGGGTGCTTTGCAAATGCCAGCCAATAACGTCTCAAGAAGCATTGAGATTAGGTATTTCAGCTTCCCATGCAGCATCTTTTTTTTTCAAATAAGAATTTACGAATACTGAACCAGTGATTAGTCAGTTTGATAGTCTACAGGCATGTCTTGAGTACATTAAAGGCCGGATGAGGCTAAACTTTCTGCTTTTAAATCCTGATAAAACAGAAGTTGTCTTCTTTGGACCAAAGGGAGAGTAGAGGGAGTTGGTGTACATCTTCATCTGGCTGGTGGGTTTGGGGTTTTCTGTGTGTTCACTCTGTTCTCTCAAAACGGTGAGTCGGTCGTGGCAGATGGCCTCTTGCACTTAGCCAGCTTGTGCTGGATGTTTCTTCCTATTGAAGGGGAGTTTTATCTCTCCACACTGCTCCATGCATGCTCTGTATGAAGGATTGCTGTAAAGTCAATGACGCAATGCAAGAGATTCTCACTTAGTTCTCATCCAGGAGGAGTAAGTACTGCAAGTCAATGACTTGACCCAATCTCTTTACGGAAAACCTTCTAAACTAATTTGAATGGAATTGGATTATTATCCTTATTGATTCTAAAAAAGTAAAAATTCCTAAATGAGATGTTAATCACATAACATTATTTTACTTTTATGGCTGTGAAAGTAGAGGCAGTCATGCACTATGAAACTTTAAACTGGCATTTACCATTACAAAAGCTAAAACTATCAGATAAAAGAATCTATCTGCAGCATCACCATTGGGCCTATTTGATATTCAGTTTGTCTTCTGAAAGAGAATTGTTTCCTACAGCGGTTTGAGGATTGCGAGTTTTGGTCTGTGGTTGCCGAAGGTTTAATCCATTTGTCAGGCAGAATTTGTCTCAAGTCTTTCAAAGATAAATCTGAGAGGAAATAGTTGTTCAGCTGCTGCTGCTATAAAGCACAGCAGACATGTTGAATCAGATAATCCAGTTTTTTTATATATATAGTTGATGCTTTGTTTTCCAGAAAGATGGACACCTAGAATTATCAAATGGTTTCTAGGAATAACAATGTTGTTTTTTGAAGAAGCAGAAATTCATCCACAAAACTGTGGATGAATAGCTTTTCTAACTAGTTGTAAGATGTTGCTTTACTTTAACCATGATTTTTATTAGATTTGTATTTACCTCATTTTCATTGACTTAGTGTGCTTCTGGTGGTCTGGAGTCTTGGTTGTTGAGCTTTACCATAAACCCTTAATTGTGGCTCCCAAAGCCAGTTTTCCCAGTTTTTTGTTTTGCTAGCATACCATCGCAGCAGAAGAGTTTAACTGCTTGACAGTTAGTAGTTTTCTTTTTTTGAGTCAAGCAATTAGCAGTGCAATAATGTGACTTCTTTGGAAGTCAGCATTGATGAGATTTGACATAAATCAAAGCATTGGTTTTAAAAAGAATGGCTGCAGGGCCAAAGTACAGTTAGATTTGTAGAAGTATGTGATCCACATACTCTTTTTTTTTTTTTTTTTTTTTTTTTTCCTTTTGTGTAGATCAGACTCAAATGCTAAATTTGTTTCCTTTTTAGCTGGTGCTGTTTGGTTTCACACTGCAGTGTCAAACGATTCAAACCCTTTGAATAATCTGTTCCCCCTCTTGCCTGTGGTGGCGCTCAACCAAGAACTTCTAAAGAAAAAGACATGAAAACCTCTAAAGAAGACATGAGGGCAACTTCCTTCTTCACAAAATGTAACTAAATGGAGTAGATTTTAGTGGTTGTAGAATTTCTCTTTTGTGTTAGGTAAAAGACCATGAGCTTTTTCTCCCTCTAGCTCTATATGTGGACCTCTGTTTTGTTTGTGTTTACCCAAAATGCCCTGTCCTGCGGTCCATTTCCTGCTATTTGACAGACCTCCCCTACACTTGCATCCACATGTGTTCAAACCGCACTAGACATCAACCGAGCAATACCTAGGTTTTTAGGTGGACCATAGTTAGCTTCTTTTCTTCCGCATCAGACCTCAGTTGCACATTCACCCAAATGAATCAGACATTTCCAGACAAACAAACTGGAGTTGGATTAAAGTGGACCAGACAGGGCTGGTGTGAATGCACCCCCAATGGGGCGTGGTCCAGACAACCGATATCCAGGGATATAATGTTTTTAGAAGTTCTGGTTTTAAAACTCAAGAACTTTCCAGGACCAGTGTTTGTCGGTGATTATATGTAACATTGAGTAATGCAATTCTGCCCCTCCTGCACCTGTTGACGAGCACTGATGGCTTCTTCATTTTTCCCTAGCTTGAGCTTCCCCTTCGCCCCCAAGAATTTTTCTGTAAATATGTTTATTCTGGGAGGCTCTCATAGACCAGCACCTACAGCTCACTTTGCTTATCATCTGTGGTGTTTTATATATATACTTTATCATTGCAACAGGTTGCGGATGTCTGATTTGGAACTATGAATATACAACGTAGCGGCTGAAAATAATCATAGTTGATTATGGTCAGACTACCAAAAGACATGTCAGGAATGTTATTTTTGTGTCTTCGTCCAGGTCTCTCAAGACAAACACAGACCCCATGTTTAGCAACAGAAAACATTCATAGCTCCAATCAGGTGGTTGAAAACAACCTCAAATATCTCCAGTGTCTGGGTGTGTGGATGCATGCACAGGCTTGGTGGACAGTCCTCCTCCCAAACTTTTTTTTTTCACCCTCCTTCTTTTCCTCCTCCTCCTCGTCTTCTCTGGCCACTGCTTGTCAAACTAGGGTACATGAACTCAAGTGTTTACTCTCGGTTTGCACAGGACTTTGTCTGGGCTTGACTCTCACTGATACTAGAGCTTTTAGCCGTTGAGGCCCAGATCTTGCCATGAACAGCAGACTGCAGGAATACTCGACTCTTCATTCCCTCATAAATCTGTAGGCCAAAGGTCTGTTCTGTCAGCAGGAGCCTGTCAAACCAGCTACTGAAATTAACACTCAAATGTCCTGACTAAGTGTCAACACGGCATTGTTACAGTGACAAAGCAAAATGTGACATTTCGTTACTATAAAAAAAGTGCTTGATTTCTCACTGAATCGGGTTTTGATATATGATCATAGATATTTCAACATGCAGTAGTTTCCTCCGTAGATCAGCTTTATTTGAAAATATTTTACATCCTAACAATTAATAAACTGATGGCATGCACTACATTTGCTTGGCAGCTTTCTTTAGCACTTGTTTTTCTCAGATACTCCTCGAGAAATATGTTTCCTGTTTTTGAAACCCAGTATGTCATTGTTTGTAGGCTGCAGCTCTAAAGCTGGTGAGAAGGCCCTTTTGAAACACAAGTATTTATTACTTCCACTTGCAGTTTGTAGTTTTGTTACGCACATCATACAGATCAGTAGTTTTTCATTCACGTTAAAGACACATTTACCTGTAATTGGTGTAATATAAGTTTTCCTAAGTTGTATTTAATCTTTGGGTATTTGGCTGTTTTTTGTGTATTAACCGTAAATTTAAATGACTCCTATTGTCTTATATGATAGGGAAATGATGCATTGTTTTAACAAATAAAATTCCAAAACCTTCAGGCAATAAGTTGTAAAACCACCTTTTATTACAGTCACAGCTGGGTTTTTGAGTATATTTCTACCTATTTCACATACCAAGTTATTTTTTGTTGTTGCTTTATATTTTAAATCTATTCTGACCAACTTTTCTACCTTTGTTGTAGTTCAAGTTTTAGGACCTTCTTTTATGTTCTTTAAACCTGCTGTTCGCCGTTTCATCACTGTTTTCTAACAAACTTCTGAGGCCTTCACCGATCCATGACGGTAAAAGCAACACTGGATAACCTAATTTACAGATGAATGAGTCACACAAAATTTAATTTGAGGATCAAGGGCTAGTGAGGGCTGAGTACATCTGCACACCACACTTTTCAGATCCCACCATCCACCACAGAATTGTGCATTATCTTATGTTTTTCTAGTTCATATCTGTTCAAAAATACAGTTAAGTCTGTGATTGTTAAGTAACCCAATTATGAAAAACTTCAAGGGATTAGAACATGTCTCCAGGCCAAAATGTGAAACGACTGTATGTTAGTTCTGATGTGTTAGCATTGAAGATAACAAATTGCTGAATGCTTCTAAATATTTAGAATGGAAAAAACCTTGCTTTTTTCTGTCAGGAAATGTGTTTAACATTTTTTGTTTTTCTTTTTTTTTCATTATTTCTGCTAGGTTATGTGTTCTCGTCCAGGATAGCTTTGGGATTTTCAGCGTTGTCAGACTCCAGCTTTTGTCCAGCAGCGACGAGCTCGACCAGTACTGTCAGATGTGGCAGGGGAGAACCTGTGTGCTGAGGGGCGTTAAAGTGGTGGAGCGGGTCACTCGAGAAAGGTGAGTCAACTTTTTCTTGCGTCAGGGTCGTTTTTCACCTGAATTTCGGTTGGGAAAGTTCAACCTGTTACCAGCAGCAGTTTGTAGCATGGCATTTCTGGTAAATGCAAGGTTATCTCTCTCTTTCTCTCTTTAGCATTCTAAGTTAATAGCCTCGGGTAAATGCCTGAGTCAGACAGTTACTGATAAAAAGTGATTGGAAGCATCCTCAGAGCCTTAAGCCGTCTTGCTAAGCCATCCGCAGATGCATATCCGATCAAATAAATTGTGTTGTGGTATTTATTGAACCTTAGCCCCCTCTGTCCTTCTGAGAAACAAAATATGTAAACATGATGTTGGGAGCTTTCTTGAAGCTTGTGATGCTGTCCTGCCAGCAGTTGGGCTGTGTTTACATGTAAAGTGATACCGAGGTTCACGGTCTCTGTTCCTCGTGAGTTTCCAGTCGAGATCCCAGATTAGCAGCAGTTAGTAGAACTGGTGTGGGGGCATCTAGAAACTTTATGGGGTATGTTTACCTCCATGATATTTTCAAAGCCTGTCCTGCTCACAATAATTCTGGAGGTCGTCTTTGGTCAGAGTGTGATAGATGTGGGTGTTTCCACTCATTCGGGTATCCATGTCTGGTAGACCTCTAAGCTTGTCCTAGAGCAAACTGTCTGTCCTGTAGGCAGAATTATTGGTATTAATTTCATGTAGTCTGTTACTTAATAGGAGTGACGGTGCTTAGTTATAATATTAAATATGAAGCCAAAAGAAGTAGTTGGTTGACTTAGAAGTAAAAATAATTTCCCCTTCTGCTTACAGTTGGAAACAGAAAAAGCAAAACATTTAAAACTTTTAGACATAATGTTCTTCCACAGAAATGTATAAAGTAAAGATGTTTTTGTCGGCAGTATATACTTTGCACATGTACTTTGTTTAATGACTCTTATGTGTCATGACAGATAAGCTGTGAACCGCTGGTTTTACATGACTTACAGAAACCCTCAGCTGCAATGTGTTAATTTGGCTCCTGATTAGGGAGTTCTGATCATTTGAAAAAACCTCAAGAAAATAAATAAATAAAAGCATTTCTCAAGCATCTTCTTTTTCCATTTTTTTTATTTACAATATTTGCTTTTACAACTTCTGTTGTTTAGCTTTGTTGGGGAAAAAAGACATGTTTTTTGGGTCCTACTCTTAATGCATTTCTGTAACCCTTAACTGTGGGCACCAACGGCCTCATGGACCCATTGACTCATATGCAAGTATTTTGGGGGCGACGGTTAATTAAATGAATCAATTTACTAACTAATTGTCTGATATGTAATAAATATGTAAACATTTGTGCTTTAAGATATGACATATGTCAAGTGTGATCTTCACTGTGGGAAAATGAAAAAGATAAGCCTCTATTTTTGTATTTATAAACAAAAAAGACTGAATATTCAAAATATCAAATGTGATTAAAGTAAACTAGAAACTGACGTCACCAGGAAACAGTAATTTAATGCACTCTATTTAATATGCAAGAACAGATACTGTGACATTTCCTTGTAATTTAGAAATTACTGTACATGTGTCAACACAATATTATTAATGTTTTTTCTGATTTAAACTTAATGTCAAAAAGTATGTGAATTATTTACATAATTAAAAAGAGGTTAAAACAGAATCACATTAAACTGGATTGGCCTTCTATACACTATATGCACATTAATGCATACAAGTGCAATATTAATCATTCAAACGAGTTACTAAATGTTTTTAGAAACCCTTATTAAGGGGGGAATGTGACAGGCAGACAGCATATCCAACCTCAGAGTGTGCTAAGCTGCTATGAAATAACTTGTGGTGGCTTTTGTCTTTACTGGCTTCTCATCAGTAGCACCTGGGTGTCGTCTCTTGAGCTGCTCATAATGCAAGTTCCATGTATCACTGATGGCTGTGGTTCACAATGAAACTTCACTGAACCTACATCTTCTTTTTTTTCATCACCTAGATTGAAGTTCTCCCTCACTTTAGGCCATTTCAGCCTTTGAGAGCTTTGGAAAACCCCATAGACCAGCTCATTTCTAAGGGGAAGCACACGCTTTATTCACCATTTTTATTTTAAAATCATTGCCCAAATGAAGCAAATCAATAATTGGAGACAAACATGACTGAAGCAAGCAGACTGCACACATATCCTACACCTACACACCCCTGTGAACTGCAACCTACTCACAAGCCGTTGGGGAGAAAAAGTTTGTAAATTTTGCTTAAGTTAAAGAACAATTTTAGCTTAATCCACGGAGGCACAAATCAGCTTTTTTCTGTCTGATTTTGCAGTAATCTAGGTTGATTTCTTAGCTAAATGTGTTGAATCTCACTTTTGTGTCGAGGTAAATTTGCTCTTGAATTTGTGCTGTCGCTTTCATCACGCAGCAGTGCAACGTTTCAAAACTCATTGGTAAAAAGCCATATATTGGCCGCATAGAAGTGTTCATAGCTAGTGGAAAAAAGAAGTGACTTATGGTCTGGAAATTATGGTAAAGTCCTTTTTTGTTGCAAAATCATGGGGCAATGTGACCTTTCCCTTAACTTTTATAGACATTAGCATCAAAGGAAAGTTAACAACATGTGAGTTACTGTGAGTCAAGCTTTAAAAGATGGTTGAAGCCATAAATGTTCTGGTGCGTTTCTGCAAAAATGCACAAATTAGCTGTAGTCTTGTTTTTTTAGTTGTTGTTTTACACAACATCTTTTGTGTGCACTTCACAAACAAGACATTGCTAGCTAATCTGTCAACTTTAGAAATGCTTTTATGTTTTTTTTTGTTTTGTTTTTTTTTTTTTTCATTTTACATTTTCAGCATAAGCCAGACTCGCCTTTCTATGCCAATTTGTGTTTTGTTTCCATGAACTAAAATTTAAGGGGTGACACTTTTCAGATTTAGCTCCATCCATCCATTTTCTTCCGCTTATCCGGAGTCGGGTCGCGGGGGCAGCAGCTTCAGAAGGGAGGCCCAGACTTCCCTCTCCCCAGCCACTTCTTCCAGCTCCTCCATGAACCCCAAGGTGTTCCCAGGCCAGCCGAGAGACATAGTCCCTCCAGCGTGTCCTGGGTCTTCCTCGGGGCCTCCTC
>CAEGAF010158971.1:0-17268 GCA_903067075.1 Micropoecilia bifurca
GAATGTTGATTAACTATCAATTAATATTAGACTGAATATGAACTAAAGTAATATCCAAAATGATAATACCAAAAAATCTCTAACAATATCGATGGGTCACCACTTGCTGCTGATTCCAGCTGGAAACTGGCAGCTAGTTTCTCCAGTTTGTTGGATCTGAGGCTGAAGCTCCGTTTGCTCCTTGCTGTGCTTCCTCACCCTCCTCTTCCTCCTGTTTTGGTCTGTCCGTTAGGTGGACATCTGTAATCTGCACACATTTCTATTTGTTCATCAATATTCAGTTTATGTAGGGCTATAAATAAAGGGGGTAAAATTGAGACACCACTTTGGGTTTTCTGGTTGTAAAATGGCTGAAAACCTTCCCAACCTTTCCTACACCCTGGAGCCGCCCGGTTGTTTTAATCAGCAGCACCAGACGGATGGAGGTCTGGATGGAGGTCTGGATGGAGGTCTGGTCCCGGCTCCACCATGACCAGCCTGACTGGCAGCTGCCACCAGCAGCAGACAGTCAACAAACCGCTGTTCTCGCCTCGTGATGCTGAAGACAAAAGGCCAAGAAAAGCCAGAGATGAAGGGGAGGCTGCTGCCATGGCGACAGCAGCCTGTGAGACGATCTGTTTCCAGCTCTCATCTCTGAATCTTCACCGTCTCCTGTAGGTTTTTCTCTTTCCTCAAACTAGTTTTAGATTTAACAGATTTAGATTTATTTAATCATCACTTCAGAGGGTCAGACAGGATTAAATCTGTTATTAACATGTCATAGCTGAGGTTTCCTCCTGCCTCGTCTGGTCGGTGAGTCCAGAGTGTGACAGGGACCAGAGAGCATTGATATCGAGGCTCCACCATCCCTGCTGCTGCCGCCTCTCACTAAGCTTCATTACTCTCTACATAATGGCAGCTCTGCGTTTAGAAGGACGGCTGCTGCTCGTTTCTCAGCGTCGCTGAGGGGAAACACCGACTTTCTCTCTGTCAAAAACAATTTCACAGCCTGACTTCACAGCCATGTATCAGCTGAGCCTCGATACGCCACCAAAGGGAACTAAAGATGAGGACCTGAAGCATCTAGATGAGTTTTACATGGAGCTGAAGCAGAAAGAGACATGGAGCTTTTAGAGCAGCTTGAACAGACGCTTGGTGTTCAGGATGGAGTTAAACCTGCAGGACTGCTGGTTTCATCATTAACTCTGAGCTGCTCAAAGAAACATCAGCTGGATCATCCAAACACTTGATTAAACCTGAAGAACAGAGATTCTTCAAACAGCATCAACAACCAGGCTTCCATCCTGAAGCCAACTTCTACGCTCCTGTTAAATGTTTAATCATAAATTTGTGCCTGTTTAAGGTAATATACTTTTTATAAAACATAATACATATTTTACTTGCAGTGAATGTTGAATTCAGTGCATTAGCTAATCAATGTCCAGTGGGTGCAGGACGTTAGTCATTTACCGTCAGAACCGTTTATGAACTTGTTCACTGGAGCAACAAACTAAACAAGAGATATATATATATTTTTTTACAATTAATTTGTATTTTTGTGGTTAAATAAAAAAAAATACTTCGTTGATCACAAAGGGAAATAAAATAAAAGCAGAAATTACAATAGAAATAATAGAAAAATGACATTTTCCTCATCCTGGAGGAAAATCAATGCACATGTTTGGGAGGAGCTTTGATATGGACTCAATCTCATCCAAACCCATCAGAATTTTAGATGTGTGATTATTTTATATGTTGTTTTTCATCTTAATGCATTGAAAAAACATGTGAGACAGAAACACGATAAACATCATCACATCATCTGTGTCCTAATAGTTTTTCGCCTCTTTCATTCAGGCCATATAATATTAACCATATGAATAACATATTAATAATAAATCCACTGGTCTGATCACTGCTGACTTTGGCAGAAAAAACTTCACTGGATCAGATGGAGGTTTATTTTTAGCTCAATGTTGTTCCTGTTTCCACCAGCAGGGGGAGACAGAGAGCAAACAGCGACTCACCGACACCTGTTGGTTATGACGTCAATGGTCGTTACGACAAAACTCAGCAGAAACAACATTAAACACCGATTCTCACTGCGGCGGGTTTTACTGACTCCAGCTCAGAGACGGCTGGGAATCAGCGGCCTGTTGCCATGGAGACTGAAATGTTTTGCTCCCGATGTCTGATTGGCAGCAGCATCAGTCAGGTGAAGGAGAGAGAGAGGGAGAGTGAGAGAGAAGAGGAGGAAGATACAGAGAGAAAGAGAGAGGGAGGCAGAGGGAGAGAGAGGAGAGAGAGAGAAGGAAAGAGAGAGAGAAAAAGAGAGAGGGAAAAAGAGAGAGAGAGGGAGAGAGAGAGAGAAAGAAAGAGAGAGAGAGAAAGAAAGAGAGGGAGACTCCAGGGACTAAAGCAGAGACAGTCATGACTGAACTGATGGAGTGAAGATGTCAGAGACTCGACAGATTCAAGTTGTTTTCTGCTCAGTCATAAACACTCATATGTTTCCAAGGTTATTTATAGTCTGAATAAACAGAAACAAGCTGGTTAGAAATAAAATATCTGGTTTCACAAAACCATATAAGATCCGTTATGGTCTAACACAGGATCAATGGAAACTGATTTATTGTCAATTACTGTGTTTTTTAAACTAACTTTCAGACATTTCCTTAATGTTTTATTTTGTTTCCAGGGTGCGTTATGAGCTTCGTCCACTAGAGGGAGCCACTGGTCTGTTTTATTTACAGCAGCTCATCTTATGATGAAGTGAGTCTAAATAATAATGGTTCAGTGTTTGTCTTCTCTGCATGGTGTCCAGATCTGCTGGGTCCTTCAATCACCTCATCAGGTCACAAAGGAGAAACTCCTGAAACCGTCGGAGCAGCTGGAACTGATCCAGACCAGGAAACGGTTCCTGCTGGTTCACTTGAGCTTTTCATGGTTCTTTTCTCTTAGTGTTTTATTTTCTCCCCTGTTTATTCTTAATATTTCTATTCTTATGAGCAGCACTTGGATACAGCAGCTGTTTTTAATGGGATTTATAAATAAAGTTGGACAGAGTCTGGGATTCCATCAGGATCTTCTGACAGCTTGATGCTGCTCTGCTTTATCACTTATATCTCCATTAGTTTCATTCAAATGTGTCTCTTTATAAAAATGTTATGCTTCACATTATGTGAATGTTGCGTAATGTTTTTTTTAAGTATCATGAATTACAAGTTGCTTCAGGCTGAGTGTTCAAACCTTTTACCACAACAACCAAAATGTTTTCTCCTCTAACTGAGTCCAGATGCTTTGAGCTGCTCGACAAACTGCAGGCTCTAAGTTTCCTTCACCTCACTAGAGGTCAAAGGTCAAGTTGTGCTGCAGAAACTGCTCTACTGCAGATATTTTTTGCTTCAAGTTTGAATCTTTTTTCTGCTCCGTTACATTTATTTCATGAAGAGTTTGAGTCATAACCACAGAAAGCCTGTTAGAGGCTTGAGGACAGAAAATTCCTTCCAAATCATCAAACTCCCACACACTTTTCTACTATAAACACTATGAGCCAGAAATGCAAACTTTTAGCTCCGACTGTTGACGCAAACACGTCCATTTGTTATTTTCCTCCTCAGACGTCCGACTTTCCTGGACTCTTCAGAAGAAGAACGAAGACGACGCGGCTCAGGGTTTAAATATGAAGGTTAACAATCTGTCATGTGTTGATGATTGATCAGGTGACTCACACTGACCACCAGACGTGCATTAGTGGCTTCAGTCACATCTCTGTAAACTTCACTTCTTCTCCATGCAGAGAAGCAGCTGTCAGAACAATAACTGTTGTTTTCAGGGCGAGTCGTGTCCTGTTGCCTGGAGGCAGCCTGGCGTTCAGCAGGCGGGCGGCGCAGGGTTAATGGCCGACACGCCGCACATCAGCAACCCGACAGACAGGAAATGAGCAGAATGTTTCCAGACAGCAGCGGGTTCCAGGTCCAGACGCTCATGTTGTTCAGAACCAAGAGCAGCAGCGACACGCCGGGTGTTTAACACCCAGGAACAGATTCAACAGACAACATGCCACAACCTTCACACTCATAAAGCTGTTTATCACACATTTATTATGTCTTTATTGTGGTTTTTTGTGTTTGTGGTTTTATTATATGCAGACATTGTTGAGTAAAAAACAGATATGACCTTTTTGTTCACTGCCGGACCTGAAATCAGTTAGTTTTACTAAACTGACTTTCAGTTTGTTTTTGTTGTTACATCAGGTTTGGTCCTAAATGTGATGACGTTCATTATTGGCTCACAGTAATAATCAGTCACACTAAACAATAACAGATTGTGTCTTTCTAAGGTCTCAGCCTCTGGTTGAGCAGCTAATTCCTGTTTTTCACGTTTCTTTGTCATATAATCATATATTACATTTACATTAATGGAACTGTTTACATCAGTGTGAAGACTTTGACGTTTCCATTTGTTTCTTTTAGGAAACTGAGGAAAGGTGGACTAAGAAAAGGAGGAAACTGAATTTGCTACATTACCAGGAAGTTTATCTCCATGGAGACGCCCTGCAGCGCCGGTGAGGAAGACGATGGCAGATAAAACAATCAGCTGCGCTGGCCGAGCTGCAGGTTTCCTCTCTCTAATCACATCACCAGGCAGTGAAGATCATCTTGATGGTGTCGCTCCAGCAGGCCGACCGTCACATCAGCCACGACTGCAGAAAGTATTACTGTCATAAATAAAGTCCCATCCGGTCACCAGCACCTCCTGGTCAGGCTTGTTGCTCATTAACACGCTTAGTTATTTAAACTCTCCATGGTTTTAAAATAAAACTGATTTATAAGTTGAATATTTGGTTGGATAATTGTTAGTTTTGCTGTTTATCTGAGGCAGATGAAATGTTCAGATCAGAGTTTGAGCTGGAGGCTGGAGCTGTTCTACCCAACACAACCTGATTAAACTGGGACATTACTGGTGCAGAAAGACGCTGGCAGGTCAGAAGTGGCATCAGGCTGATGAGATTAAATCTGCAGAGAATAACAGATTAATGTCTTGGTGTTTTCCAACAGCTACAGGCTCTGATGTGTCACACCAACAGACAGCTGGAGGCGCCAACAGCTGCAGCTCTGCTGCTCCGGGCAAAATGGACCAGAACCGGGACTTATACTTAAAGGAAACTTTTAGATATGTTTAAGAAGATACCTGATGTAAAACACAGGACTACTTTCATGGGTGGAAGGATTCTCCGTGACATGAGGCATAGCACACGTTGCTAATTTAGATTCAGATGTATCAGATTTCTCTCAGCAATTTCCTTTCAGGAAAGCAACTAGCAGGAAATCTGGGGACTTTTTTCCCTGTTTTTAGAGACTTTTAACATGTGAAAGCACCAAACTCTTAAAGCACCAAACTCTGGAAGCACCAAACTCTGGAAGCACCAAACTCTGGAAGGTGACGGCTCAGATTTGCTGTTTGTCTGACTCCTGTCAGACAAACAGCAAATCTGAGCTGTTATCTGAGCAGCAAATCTGTCTGCTGCTAGAAAAACTGCAGGTTTGATTACATAACTAACAGTTAGAATCACTTCAGGGATTTTAGTTTGCATTGGCAACCGTCCTCCTCCTCCTCCTCCCCCTCACACACACTCTCATGTTCACACACACAACTGGACGCTTCAATCAGCAAAATGACTTAATGGACCAGAATATTTATGGGTTTCTGATGGTAGTCATAACATTTCTGATAATAAAAGTCTTCTAAAAGGTTTTCCCACAAACTGGTAGTAGGTCAGATCAGTTCTGCTCCTGATGTGACTCAGTGTTTGAGAGCCGAGCCGCTCTGACCTCATCCACCGTCACTAACACACCAAACTCCAGCTGATCAGAAACATTTAGAAAATCTGGTTTGGTGGCAGGAATAATGAATAAGGCGACAACAAGACTGGATCATTTACTCAGGACTTCCTCTGCCATTTGGTTAAATGTTGGTAAGAAATGTACAGCTTTTGGGTCTTTTTAAAAAGACATATCTGACAGGTCAAAGCTCCTTAAAAAGCCAAACACACTCTGACTGTCCATTTTCTCTCTAGTTCCAGCCACTCAGACGTCCTGTGAGGTTTAAACCTTATGCTGTGCCTTGTTGCCCAAAACGTCATACTATTACCTTTTCTTTTTACGATAGAATATATTATACTTTTATGAGATTTAAAACTCATTTTAATAAGATTTAATAAGACATTTCTCCTGTGTTTGGGAGAAATACAGGAGACTCACCTGAAACAACCTCCAGCTGAACTCAGATCCTGATGTTCTAATGCTGCCTGCTCCTGACTGATACCTTCAAGCTAGACTGAAACTGGAAGCTGCCAACATGAACAAGCCAAAAACGCGTTGAGGAAAACGTTTATGAGACGACAAACATAGAGCTACGACACGCAGAATGTCATCTTCTAAGAACTTAACCAACTGTGAAGCACGGTGGTGGCAGCATCATGTTATGTGGACAAAGTGGATTAAATGGTGAGGAAGGAGCAGATCCTCCAGTTATCAGATGAACAAACAGCCTGGAGCTCAAACAGGACAGTAAACCGGTTCGGTTCGGTCCGGTCCGGTCCGGTCCGGTCCGGACGCAGCAGGCTGACGTCAAGCTTCTGGCTCAGTTCTGATCTCCATCCTGTGGAACGTTTCTGAATCATGCTAAAACTCTGGGTGTGTCCCGGGAAAACAACATGAAGACGACGGATCAGGTTTCCAGTCAGAATCAGACCAGAAGCTCCAGTTTCCAGCAGAGCAGAGCCAAACATGGCCGACAGACACGCCGAGGACACGTCCTGCTGCGTGACGTCATCACAGGAGACGTGGCTCAGCTGGACGCTAAACACGAACAAATCCAGTAAACCTCCACTATATATGACTGAGCCTTGAGTTTTGATTTGAGACAGAATCCAAACCTCAACAGAGCTGAAAACAAACGATGGAATCATCAAAGTCCACTGACAGCAGACATACATTTGAGCAGATAATCAGATAATAACGCAGGTTGTACAAGCACATCAGATGGTTTCATATTTCCTCCCAATGGTTTCTGCCTGATTGTGTGGAACTCAGTACTTTCCCAATCATTACAGGTTGCACTTAGTGCTGCATGTCAGGATGAAACATTCAGAGCAACCGAATCGTTACGGGGAAAAACTCCAGCTGCTACCAAGCAGAATGTGTTAAAACAATGATCAGATCTACTCCACACACCATGGGGAGTCAAGTTTAACACTTTGAAATCTTAGTTCTGATGCTCGGTACTGAAACATGTGAGGAATCAGCATGACTGTTACATGTTGCTGTTCAGAAACAAAGGCTGTGTTCACACTGCAGGTCTTGATGCTCATTATTTACCTAAATCTGATTTTTTTGTTGTTATTTTCATTTTTGCAGGTCTTTCATGCTGCCAATAACATGCGACTCCAACCAGACTCTGGGAACGTTTCACCTCCTCAAAGCCACTGCAGGCGTCTCCCAGCAGAGCTCTGGTCACGTCAGCACAGTTGGCTGCCGCCGGCTGCAGATGGATTTTAAAGTTATTCAGACCAGATCAGAACCAGATGATGAGAAGGAAGAACAGCTGATAACCTTTCAGGGACAGATCAGACCAGGATGCCTCCAGACAGACTCTGGTCTGATGAGGCAGGACTGTAATGTCACAACCAAAACACATTAAAAACTCAGAAAGTTTGAGATTAACCTAAACATGTTTCTAGAAAAACCTTGGATATTTCTGAGTTTCTACAGTAAAAAAACTTTTTGTAGTTTTGGAGTTCAGAAATGTCCTTGTTTTTCTCTTGAAAACTTTAGAGATGAATCTTACAATTCTTTAGTTTTTTGGTGGAAATGTCCTTGTTTTTCATATATCTACAACAGCAGTAACGATGCTGCCATATGTTCCTCCTGGAGGCTTCAGTTGTATCTCCATCCTCTCTGTACCAAATTGTTCAGGCTAAATGTTCTGGTCCTTTGTACTGACACCTGTCTCACATTATGTGTTTTTATTCTGGTGTTTTACTCCATTTACCATCTGAAAATCATCTCCCACTTATAAAATCTGCAGCTTGCTTTCAGATGCGTGCCGCTCATTCTTGTCTGCTGCAAACCAGAACACTTTGTTTGTTGAAGTAAAAGTCCTTTAAAAACTTGAGAAGAGTCTCTGCTGGCGACTTTCTGTCCCAGTAAAACCACAACCAGCCGGTTTACTAACCGACTCATAAATGCCTGGTGTCAGTGTTTGTCACCCTGACAGAAACATCACTTATCCATTGAACTTTGCTCCCACAAAGTCAGAAATGTTTTATTCAGATTTTATGAGGTGGAGCAAAACAAAGAGGACGGAAAAGTCAGTTTTAACATAAAAACAAACTTATGAAAAATGTGGCAGGCATATGGACAGCTTGGAGAATATTAGAGAACATCTGGCATCATGATGGACCAACTGGAGACAAAATGGACCAACTGGAGACAAGATGGACCAACTGGAGACAAGATGGACCAACTGGAGACAAGATGGACCAACTTGAGACACAATGGACCAACTGGAGACAAGATGGACCAACTGGAGACAAGATGGACCTGAGACTGGGTTAGGAAATGTTCTTCTAGTGATGGAAGGCCAACATTGTAACTGTCTTTATGTGGCTCTGAAGGTTCAGGTGAGAGTTTATCTTGAACTCTAGAGTCCAGCTGCAATAACTGAAGTTTGTGTTGACTCTAGGTCTATAACTCTAGATCTACAACTCTAGATCATCCCTCTTTATCTCCAAAGATTTTCAGCTTCTGTTCAGCTGGAGAACGTTTTGGCTCTTCCACACATTTATTCGTTCTCAGCATTCGTTCAGTGATTGGATGGTTCAGACTCAGCTGGTGACATCATAATGTAGATCTGTGTATCATCTGTGTAGTCATGGCAACTAATCTTAGTTTCTGTTTTAATCTGAGCCACTGGGACACATAGATGCTGAACAGAAGGGGTCAGAGGTCAGAGCCCTGAGGTACTCCACATGTAGCATGAGGACGTCCCGGTTCTGTTGGTAAACCTGAACCGGTCCAGAACTGGTGCGGCCCGGTTCTCCAGCAGGTCAGCAGATGCTCTGAGGTCCAACAGAACCAGAACTCTGGTTCTTTCAGTCCGTTGTGCCTGAACAGATGAAACAAGGCAAAATAAAAAAACGTCTTAGAAGTTCAAGAAGCTGCTGTTTTTTTTTTTTACGTGTTTTTATATAAATGAAAACACACTTTGATAAAGCATCAAAGTGTGCAGGCGAGAGCTGAGAGCCAATCAGAAGCGCCGCAGCTCGCTGACTGGACTATAAACGGGCTTTGCCTTTTTGGCTGACATCACACTAATTTCAGATTCCTCAGAGGAGCGAGTCACGGCAGACGGCAGAGTGTTTCTGGGACGCGCAGCATCTGGACTCAGGAGAAATGACTCTTCCAGCTACCAGGTACCACATCTTATCGCTTCACACACTTTATCTGATCTGGGAGGAGCTGCTCCTGTCAGGAACCAGCAGATCTGGATGATTCAATGGGCTAAAAATGTGTGGAAAGATTGTTTTTAAACTTAAAATATCTCTCAGTTAGTATAACTCTGAGATAGAACAAGATGAAATATGATTAAATAAACTGTAAATAAAAGTTGTTCTTTTTAAATACTTTGGTTTCTGGTTCTAATTTTAGAACTTTAAGTTAAATACTAATAATTTTTTTATCTTGTTATTTTTGAAGATAATTACAGATTGCATCATGATGTCAAAACTTTTGTTTTAGATATTCAATGGAGTGTAAACTTATTTATATTTCCGCTTTTTATTAATTTTCCTCATGACATAACCTTATAGTTACATGACTCCTGTATAACGTATATATAATGCATATTATACCCATCAATAACCATGTTTTTATGTTTTGAGCTGTTTAATGTACAAAATAAAAATAAAAAAACATAACATTTACTTGAATGAGAAACTATTTTTTACTTAATGAAGCTTAAACAGATCAAACATGATGACAGAAAAGAGACTTTAGTTTTTCCTGTGTTTTGCTGCTCATTACTGTAACATGATAATTAACTCAGCAGAATCAGGTAAAACAATTACAGACGACATGCAGAGGAAGCAGAGAGCATCAATTATTACAGGTTCTGCTCCAGCAGGGAGAGGCTGGTTCTGTTGGAGGCTCTGTGGTTCTGTCCTAGGTTCTGGTTCTGTTTGAAACTGTGGTTCTGTTTGAGGCTCTGTGGTTCTGTTTGGGTTTTATCCGTTAAAATGTCTCTGTTTCTGCAGCAGCTCTTCTGACTGTCATTAATATGATCCAGATTCCCACAGCAGATCCCTGGACTGGAACATGAGGCGCCATTTTAGCTCTCATAATAAAGCTGAATATTTCTGAAGTCACTAAAATTAAACTAAAAATATAAAACAAAGAACTTGTACATGAAACAGAGGCAACATAAAAGGTGGTCCAGTTCATTTTCCCAGATTAAAATCTGAGGAGTGTGGCTCTCCAACCCTTTTTGGAACCACCTGCAGTTACAGCTGGAGGTTTTTGGAGCTGCTCTGCACATCATAATACTGAGCTTCATCATGGAGATGAGCTCATCTGGCCAGAGCAGCGTCTTCCACATGTCCACCGTTTCCTCCAGGACTTGAAACAGACTTTCAGTGGGACGTCAGATTTAAACGACTGATGTCCCACAGAGAGATTCTCCCACCTGAGCCGTGGATCTCTGCAGCTCCTCCAGATCTACTGTGATTATCCGTTTCTCTGGTTAATGCTCTCCTCTTCCAGTCAGAGACGTTTGCAGTGGTTGCTGACTGAACAGAGATGTTCAGATTTTTATTTTGGTGTCACAATAAAGGGGCTGAAAACAAAGATTTAAAGATTGTTACTTATAAACGTTTCCATGCTTCCTTTTCCTTCCAGTTCACTTTTATGTACCGTATTTTCCGCACTATAAGGCGCACCGGATTATAAGGCGCATCTTCAATGATTTGCCTATTTTAAAACTGAAAGTCGGCAGCTGCTTACCGTAGTTACCAGACCTGTTGTGGCTCAATATTGGTCCATATACAAGGCGCACCGGGTTATAAGGCGCACTGTCGGCTTTTGAGGAAAATTAAGGTTTTTAGGTGCCTTATAGTGCGGAAAATACGGTACTACTTGTTCTGTTACAAAAATTATAAATTAAATGCAGGGATGTCTCCTCATTTGAAACCAGTGAACTTTATAATATCTCTTTCCAATATTAAACACAGTTTGTACATTATTTTCTTTGCAGCTTCCCTGACCTGAACGCCTCGGCGCTGTACGGCGACCATAACGACACCAACGTTTCGGACTGTCCCAACCCGGAGGCCTGGGACTGGCTGGCCAGCGGAGCGCCGGTCTACATTCTGACCATCAGCATCCTGGGAATCTTCTTCAACCTGTTTGTCCTGATGGTCTTCATCCTCCACAAGAAGCCCTGCACCGTGGCCGAGATCTACCTGAGCAACCTGGCTGCTGCCGACCTGGTTCTGGTGTCCTGTTTGCCCTTCTGGGCCGTCAACATCTACAATGAGTTCGACTGGCCTTTCGGACAGTTCATGTGCAAAGTCGTGAACGTGGGCATCAAGATAAACGTCTACTGCAGCATCTACTTCCTGGTTCTGGTTGGCATAGACCGGTATGTGGCACTGGTTCACGCTTTGTCGCATGGAAGGATGCGCAGGCCAAAGTACGCTAAGCTAGGCTGCCTGCTAACGTGGGGCTTCGGCTTGTTGCTCAGCATCCCCACATTCATCTTCAGGAAGGTGAAACATTTCCCAGAGTATGGAGTTTACGCCTGCTACCTGGAATACCCCAACCAGACCGTCGAGATTCTCTACGACTGGATGCTGCTGGTTCTCAGCTTCCTCATTCCCGTTTCCATCATCTTGTTCTGCACTTTGAGGATCATCCGGGCGCTGAAGAAGCAGTCGATAGAAAGGTTCAACGCTGAGAAGACAGAGCAGAAGGCCACCATCTTGGTTCTGGTGGTCCTGCTGGCCTTCCTCTTCTGCTGGGTGCCGTTCCACCTGGTCACCATCCTGAACATCCTGGAGCGGGTCCATGTCCTGGGAGGGTGCCAGCTGTCGTCCGCACTGGACATCTGCAACCAGATCTTCACCTACCTGGGCTTCTTCAACAGCGTCCTGAACCCAGTGCTGTACGTCATCGTCGGGAAGAACTTCAGGAAGAAAGTTGGGGAACTCATGAAGCAGTGGAGCATCAAGAGAACGATGACGTCTGAGTCCACTCGCTCTAATTTATCCTCCACACTCAAGACTTTAGTCTGAAACATCCACCAAACGACGAGCTGCTCAGCCGCAGAGATGTAAATATGTGTTCATATAATGATAAATTCTATATGGTTACTTGCAGAAAATTGTTGCATTTCAAATCAAAACAGCATGTTTTCTTCACCTTGGAGTAATTTTTAATTGAAGATGTGTTCATGTGCTGCAAATATAGAAGTGACTTAGATGAAGTGAACAGTTTCTGTGAAATAATGTCTGTAAAAAAGCTTTCCATACTCAGAGAGTAGTAAGTGAAAACTAAATAAAGTTGCTTTTCTCCTTGACCAAGCCTTAAATGAAATATGCACTACAACCACAAGCAAACAAAGAATCCAGCTGCTTTAAATGGCTGAGGTGAGTAGGGGACTGGAAAACGGCTGGCTGAGTGTTTTTCTGCTGCTTCTGACTCATCCTCTGCAGTTACAGCAGATTTTCCAACTGTGACACACAAACATGCTAGTTTGTGGTCAGCACACATCAACCGTCTCATTTTACATTTCTCTCCACACAGCGTCTGATGGCGCA
This sequence comes from Micropoecilia bifurca, assembly GCA_903067075.1. Classification (NCBI taxonomy): domain Eukaryota; kingdom Metazoa; phylum Chordata; class Actinopteri; order Cyprinodontiformes; family Poeciliidae; genus Micropoecilia; species Micropoecilia bifurca. The sequence goes on from CAEGAF010158971.1 coordinate 12,857, forward strand.
GCGTCGGCTCACTGTGGGCTGTGGTTGAGGGCGAAACCCAGCAGCCCGAATAATGGAGACGGTACGGCAACAGGAAGACTGACCTGACCACATGCACTAGGATGAAAATAGTTGTGAAAATAAAAAGTGATGCAAGCGAAGAACCTCAAATGGAAAAATATCTGCAGAGAAGGCAGCATTTATTTTCTACTAACTCTGTTTTGCTTATTGGCTCTATCTCCAGCCATATTTACTCCTAATGCTGACGTATCAGGGTCATATTTAATGATCTCTGTCTTTATGTTCACACATTCTATGTGTTTGTTTAGATCTATTTTGGCTTCCGATCCAACAGAAAACCAGGTAGGACGTACGCATCAGTTAGAAAACGTTAAAGTTAACGGAGCCTGCAGACTGCAGGCGGCTTCGTTTCTGATTGTCCGACCAACACAGAGCTGGAGTCTGTTTTTGTCAGAGCTGTCAACAATTTGATGAAACAGAAAGTGAGGCTCTATGGCAAAGTAAAACACATCCGCTCTGAGGGAAAATACAGACTAGAAAAGTTGATTTAGACCCATTAATTATTGTGATTTCCAACATTATTTGATCCTGATTCATCACCTGGTGACTCAAATGTCTGCAGAGGAGCCAAAAAGCAGCTTCACTCCTGAAAACCTTCCAACATTTCACAAGCTGAGGTCTGAGCCTCTGTGACGCATCTGGTGTTGATTCAGTAAGAATATGTAGAAAAAATGTTATCCAGCTTTTATAAACATGGCATGACTGAGTATCGTGATGGCAGAGTAAATTAAACAGCTGGAAACTCCAGGATAAATAAAACGAATCCAACGGCTGAAACCCAAATGCAGATTTAGCTGAAACACATAAATGTTTGATACATTCTTGAAAAGTCCTCAGAACCTGAAGGGCCAAAGTGAACGACACAAAAAGGAAGCAAACTGATCAGAAAAGGAAGAAATTAGCTTCTTTATGTTCATTTTCACAATATGGAGCTACATATAGTCAACCCAGACTGTTTCCCAGAATCCTCTACCACTGCCATGGGTCTTTATACAGACCGGACGTGTCTGTGTTCCACTAAAGCCTGTTGATGCATATTTCACACAGACCTGGGAGGAGTTTCCAGCAGTAGGAAAACAATCACATCAAACTGAGCCAATCCTCATACAAACATCAGTATCAGACGTTTCACTCACCTTCTCCTCAACAGTAAAAACAAATAAAACCTAAAAATGTTACATTCTGACATCATTCACAATAATTAAAGTTCTGGTTCTAATGCAGTGAAACATTGGAGTGACGTGTGGGAATGATTTCAGACCATTTGGAAAGGCAGATCTGGATCATTTCATCATCAAAGTCGCTTTCAGTCGACATGCCATGAAGATAATAACACTGATCTTGACAGGAAGATAAGTACTTTAATCTGTTCTGGACCCCATTCTGCTCTGGTCAGGAACTTCCTGCTGCATCATCCACAAACTGATTAGTTTTAGCTAAACCTCTGAAGGTCATCATGACCTTCATCACTGAATGCATCAGATTAGTAAACCCCGTAGCATCCATAACGGTGGGAGAGTCATTCTAGACGAACTCTGACTCAAACATGGAAAGATGAGCATAAAAAACTATAATCCTTCAGAATCTCTCAGAAATGACTCACCAACATGGATATTTTCCAGTGTCTCCTGGTCAGCCATGTTCTTCAGCCTCTTGTGATGTCATCAACACCTGACACAAGAACCTGAATTTGCTTCAACTTGTTCAAATTGCTTTATAAAAGTCTCAGCTTGTAGTGGAAATCCTCACATCAGCAGCTAAATTAATCAGATCGGTTTCAGAGCGGAAAGACTAAGAACAGTTAGGCTATCAGCAAAGCTATTCAAGGCTAAAGTAGCATCTCAATGCTAACATGTAGCAGCTAACTCTAATGTCAGTGAGTACAGTCCAAGTTTCTGAAACTCTGGAAAGACAAACTGCTCCGATCTGCTGGTTGAAGAACCTGAAGATTAAAGCCATAAATATCTTTGTTGTTGAACTCATCTGTTTATTATTCAGTAATTTAGCAGCAAAAAAATGTTTTTTTATTTAATTGAAAATGATGTTTATTTTATGGATACATGGTTTTTGGTTAAAATGTGATTAATTAATTACAGACCATGCAACCAACTGCTTTAAAATGCTAATTGAGTCCCATTGACAGTTTTTACTGTCAGTGAATATTTGTCAGAGATTAAATAAACCTCAGAAACACAAATGCTCCTCATCAGGTCACTATTAGCCATAACTGGAGTCACTGGATTTCTCAGCAGAAGAGATTGTAGTGATAAAACTGCAGCAGAAACCAAACTGATGTCATCACCTCTGGTTTGGATGAAACCCAGCGAGTTGGGAACAGACGGCGTGGAACCACATCAGAAGACAACCTGAACTCTAGAGGACCTGAAGCAAAACACAGGAACACAGAACTGAAGAAGTGAAGAAGCTACAATGAAAGTAAAATCCTGAGAAAATCATAGTGCAGGTCATGTTTATGTGGCGAAGTATTAAACAAGCACAACATCGTCTGGGTTTCTCTCTCTGGAAGCCAAAATAACATTTATCTCTGCCTGATTTCAATACGTTCTCTGTTTTTAAGAACTTAGAAGAACGAAATAATTATGAAGCTTTCATTTGCAAAACAATATATTTCAAAGGAGTTTAAAGTTTTCATGGCCCTTTTAGAGACATTAGAAGAAAAGCGGTTTGGCTGCATATGGAGCGAAGGCAAAGTGTCGAATTAAATCTGAGTTTCCATCCTGAATGGGCACAAAGAGTGGATACCACACACACACACACACACACACACACACACACACACACACACACACACACACACACACACACACACACACACACCTAATGGGGATTCAGAGTGAGCTCTTACCCTAACATGAATATTTCTGGCTGTGTGGAGAAACGCTGCAAGGCAGCAGACCGACCGTCTGTCTACAAGAGAGCACAGATCTTAACTAAAAGTTCAGGTTTTCAGCTGAACGAACAAACAGAAACTCATCCAGTTTAACCTCCAGATGTCAGGAACACACCAAGGATTCAATATTTCAAGATAATAAAGCTATTTGATCTTCAGACTGGTTTTTGTGTGAAAAATGAGAACAGAAGAGTGGATGCTACATGCTACATGCTACTGCCACCTGCTGTTCAGCTTGAACACAAACCTCACAAAGCTTTCTGGGTAAATACAGACATTAATATCTTTACATCCATGATGTGTTGTGAAAACATAAACCCTGTGAGTGTTTAGGTTTAGTTATCTGCTTCTGTCCAGCTTTACATCAACTTTCCATAAACTGGAAGATATTTTATTTTCTGTTTATTATGTAATATTTTCTGTTTATTGAAGAATGGAAATAATATTTAGTTATAGTTTCTTGTTAACAGTATAGTAACATTGTTTCTGGATGTATTTTCTATATGCCTCATAGTCTGTTTTTTATCTGTTGCTATGGTTACCCTCGTTAGCAGCAGCTGCGTTTTCTGTGTTTTGATAGATAAACCATCATTATCCCCAGTGTTTATCTCTTCACACGTATAATTCAAACTGTGATGCATTAAAGCAACAGAGGCATTTAACCATCAGCTGCTTTAGAAGTGTCAGTCTGTGTGAAACCAGAGGAAGACGGCAGGCAGCGCAGTGGCCTGGCGTTGCAGCACAGTGGATCGGTGTGGCGGCGCACTGGCCTGGTAGCTCGGCGGCGCAGTGGCGTGGCGTGGAATTACATTGCATCAGCTCAGATTTTGGTCTAAACTCCCGGTTTAGATCAAAATCTGAACCACGTACTCACACAACCGTTATGGGATCTGATTGAGCGCGAGCTGCTAAAGACAACACACACCACACTTTTCAGATTTTTAGTCATGGAACCCATTTTCCTTCCTAGCTTCTCACAGATTTCAGTCTGAGATCAAATCCTGATGAAACAGCCTGAACCTTGTTTGTAACATGACTAAAACTCCTCCAGCTAACAGCTTTTATCAACGACCTTCAGACTCCTGATCAGTTCCTGCGTGTGGATCAATAATCTGAGCTGGATTCATTCCTACAGCTGCTGAGGCTGAACAAACTCTCTGTTCGAACGCCCGGCTTGCTTGTTGTTCTGTCTGGCTGGAGTTCCCACCAGAGGTGGAATAACGGCAGCCGCTCAGCTGTTAGCTCTAACAAACGACTTATTCTTCCTGTGTGATTGTGGGAATCAGCAGAAGACAGAGGAAATGGTTCCAGTGTTTGTGTATGTCAAGTGTCTTATAATTTCATGGCTTCCTACACTTGAAAAGGAGGACTTGGAGACTTCAGGAATTCACTCAATCCTTTTTTATTTTCACCAATGAGTGAGAACCAATGATCAGGTGAA
>CAEGAF010158973.1:0-25461 GCA_903067075.1 Micropoecilia bifurca
GCCCCCCCCCCCCCCCGCGCCCCGCCCGCCGCCCCCCGCGCGCCCCCCCCCCCGCGCGGGGGGCGCGCCCCCCCCCCCCCACGACCGTAATCTTTTACATGTCATCTATAGCCGCGTTAACTCAGTAAAACCTAAAAATGTAGTATTAATTTCGTGCTATGATCCACAGCCAAGTGATCTGCATTCACCACGCTACGCAGACTAGTTGCCATAGCAACTGGCAGCAATTCCACTTCATGTTTTAGTATTTAACACCAAAAAACATTCAATAATTTTGCGAACAGAACATTTAGTTTGTTGTTGTAGTTCGTTTTAGGCTTAATGTTGTATTAATAAATAATTGCTGTGGTAGATTAGCTACCGCTTTACTGAATTAGGCTATTTAAACATTAACTGTAGCCCACAAAACTAATTAAAAAACTAAACAAAAACATCTTATTGCTGTCTTACCTTTATGTATCAATGAAATCCATGCAGCCCTAATTCTGCACAAAAATATCTGTCCATCCAAAGTCAAGTCTATCCTCGGCATGTCTTTTCTAAGAATCAACTAACTGTCTTGAAGTAAAACTTTCAGCTCCGTGTTGGTCTTCCTTTAGTTATCATATCCTGCTTCAATTGAAAATCCACTTTAGAAAACTGTTTAATGTAGAAATGTAGTCTTTCATGTTGATGTCGGAAGAGACAAGAAAGCAAATATATCGCTGTACTTTACTTATTTGCTGTGTGGCTAGCTCCATGGCTAGCTCCATGGCTAGGTCACTGTGTCTTACTCTGCAGTTGTGCAGTCACAATATCTGGGAACATGAGCGCCCCCAGCGGTGAGGCAAGAGAACTGCCTGCCTCTCCTTGAGTCTGTTCTCTGCGGTTTCTGATCGCTTGTCCGCACACAAAACATGATACACACACAGCTAATGACAAAAAACACTGTACATTATATACATAAGCGAAATTATGGAAATTATGGAAAATCAGTCCATATATTGAATGTTTATTAGCCTCCCCTGACCGCACGTCACTGGGTCAAACATATTTGTATAAGAACAGAACAGATTGAAAAGACTGATTAGCAGTTAACTGAATCCTACATCTGATGTCAAAAGTGCAGATGAATTTGAATTGTGGGGCGATTTGTAAATGCTTGGTGCTTTGATGGAATAACTCCAGGTGATTTAGATCTTTAACATTCAAAAATAATTCAACAGCAGTTGCTTGGGGCTGTCTTAGAATTTGAAATACACATTTAATGTTCTCTTTCTTTGAATTTTTTATATGAAAGAATGAAAAAAACATCACGTTCCAGCTTATGCTGTTCTCACAAACTTAAGCTTTTCAAAAACAACTCATTGAAACTTGTATGTGCATCTTTATGGGATTCTTTTACATTTTATACTTTTTATGATCAGTAGTCAGTATGGAGTGTTGGTGTGGGAAGCATTCCTAGACATCTGACAGTCATGATATTTACCCATTCATAGTGATTGCTGATAATTTGTCTGAGGTTTTGTTTTTAATAACCAACCTGCTTTTAAAATCCTCAGTAAACATTACATTATGACTTTAGATAACCATTGGTCCTCTGAGGCTACAGAAACATTTAAAATAGAAATCTCTTGGAAGGAAAAAATAAAACAGAAAAAAAAGATGTAGGAAACTGAGAAGGGACACAGACTCAGACGGCGGAGTTGAGATTTTGTTGTGCCAAGATCATTTATCTCCACTGAACAGCCTCCGAGTGCAGAAAGGCTGTATGACAGAAATCAATCAGAGGGCAATCGTCCATACAGAGGCACTAATGTTCCAACCTATCAATACAGGCAGAGCAGAGAGGAGAAGCACTGCAGGAGGAAGAGAAAGGTGAAAAAAGCAGACAAGGTTTTCTGAGCTTTTCCTTAAGTAAGAAAACATTTCCAGTGGATCCCTTATTTCCCCTGCAGCTCCATGTAAAAAGGAAACAAAAAAATCTAGAACAAACCAACATAATAAAGTTAATATCTGAGTCTGTTTTGATTTGCCATTCAGTATTCTGGGTCAAGCAAAGTGGAATGATTCCACTTGAATTAGCAAAGGCATTTTAAAGCAGCCTTTATCCTCAATTATGTGCTCCATCAGCTCATACATTGTTGATATCTGACATTTAAATGTTCATGTTTCCCACAGCTTCAATGAGTAACTTCATAGTTCCCAGTCTGGTCAACTCTCCATTCAACTGCGCTTGAGGGTCCTTCAGAACCTTTTGTAGAATATAAGCAGCCTAGATTTATTATTTGATTTTGCCTTGGTGTCTATAGGCCGATCAATGCAGGGCTGATAGTAAAAGCAGTGCCAAGCACAAATCAGATAAACAGGTTTGTGAGTCAAGCCACAAATTGTGGAAAAAAAGTAGCTATTCAAGAATAGCATAAATTCTTGTAGTTCTTGCTGCTGACATCTAAACAGAGGCTGCGCTCAGACAGGGAGAAGCTTGTCAAATCCTTTAGTTCCTGTCAGCTTCTGTATCTGTTGCATTAATTTGTCAAACTGTCTGCCATTTACAAATGGAAATGAGAAAATCTTCTCCAGATGTTTACCGTGTCTTACAACATGATGAAACAATATGGAATGATGTTGCTCAATGGTTTTAAAATATTTATCATGGTTTCATTTTTACAGCTAACAATTTAACAGGTTTAGAAAATTCAGCTAACGCACAATGGAGTGTAGAATAAACAAACAGATATTCTGACCTAAACCATTCTGTCACACACAAAGGAAGAAGAGAAAAGGGCAGACGGGATAGTTTTTGGTAAATTTAAGTATCAGAGGATTTTCTGTGAACTTTATTGAAGAACCAGACAGACAGACAAAATGATACATTAGTCAGGTCAGAGACAAAGTGGTGCAACCTGTTTAATGTTTGTCCCAAGTCAAATAGGAGGAGAAAGTGACAAAATCCAAGAAAAATATGGAAACTTTTTTATTGTACTGCAAACTTTATTTTTGATTATGCAGTGTTTGTATAATTGCTGGACTGCTTTCATTCAGCTTGATCCCCAAAATAAATAAGCTGTTCAAAGGATATGTTTTATGCTGTGCAGCTGCTCCTTTTAGAAAACAAGCAGACCAACTAATTCCTAATGAGCGAGCATGATAAATTCATTACAGTACATACAATTAGCTTTGACTTTGTGTGTTGTTGAGTTTATTTATTTCATTATCTTGAGAGTGTGGTGTGAATTAGCTTTGCTGTCCAGAGCTGACAAGAGTTCTGGAGGTTCCTGCTGAGATCAATACATCAGCGCCTGTAGCTGCTGTCGGGAGCCGTGGCGGGTTTACGTGTGTGTCTAATAGCATGTGACACTCATTAGACTTCAATCAGACCTTCTGCCCACCTGCCTGAAAAAGACAAGTCAGAGACCACACAACTCCCCTCCTGCACATGTCACGCGTCTCGGACAGATGCTGGACGAGGCACAACCGACAGTCTGGCACCTCCGATGACACGAACGGAGACGCCACCTGACACCAGAATTCCTCTTTCTGCACAACATAACAGATAATAGTTCCAAACCTCGTTGTCACTTGCTCTGGGATGCAGAACAAAAGGCGTGCAGAATCTGCTTTCAAACACATCTGAACACAGACACACTGATAATGCACAAAATTTGTGGAAAGAGGCAGACTTACAGAAAAGCACAAACCGACCCATAACATTTGGCATGTGTCTGCATGCACATACAGATACTAACCTCTATGATTAAACAATCACTCACACATGCATGTAGTCAACCCTGAAGTCAAGCTTGATCATGTTCTCACATTAGATTAGAGCATGCCAACAACACGTTGACATGACCTGTGGCAGATTTCTAAGTAGAAATCCACAAACCCAAAGGCTCTAATGACGTAAGCTGCATAATTCACCTTCTTGTTTTAGAAAAATATTCTGTTATCAAATGTGTACCAACGGTTGTTTAGAAATGACCCATTTTTATCCAAGCCACCGTTCAGTTTGAGGGACAAAAGGGAGACTTTCTCCACTTTCAGTATTGTTCAAACAATCCCAAAGCAAACCCCTTTTGTACAATAAAAGGTTTACTTTCCTATTATTTTTATTGGTCCCTTCTGCACATATGGATGATTAAGCACTCTGTTAAAGGCTCATGACAAATGTCTTTGGTTCACTTCCATTCCAACATTTATCCAGAGGGTTCTACTTTAAACTGAATAACTAAAGATTCTACTGTCAGGTCCTGTTTTTGCCCTTATTGACAGAAAAAAATTAGAAACATCTAGTTTAACGCTGCACATAGGTGCAGTTGTTAGAACAGTTGCTTTACAACAAAAAGGCCCACAGCCCAGGACCTTTTTATATATGGTTTGCATGTTCTCCCAGAGCACCTATGGGTTATTTACAGGGACTCTGGGTTCCTTCACAGTCCAGAAACATCACTGTTAGATTGATTGATCTCTCTGAATTGCCCATATAGGATTAATTTTGTTCAGATGCCTGTGTTTGATAATTTAACTAAAACACAATGAAACAAATTCTCTACATGCATTGGCATTACACAGTTACTAATAATTCATTTTTATGTTGTTTACCTGTAAAATTACTGTTAGCTTTGAACATACATTTTGTCTATTAACACAGTTTAATGCTGAGAACAGATGAATGTAATTTGTTATCGGAAATCTCACCACAAATTATTGCTCCGGTTTTCAAGGAGCCGTTGAAACCAGAGCAAAAGTAAAGCCAGTAAAACTTGAGCTGTGGAAATGTAAAGTACTCTGTTCTGATGCAGCAGGACAAAGTAGGTTTCCCACTCCAGAACCAAACGCTCACTATTCAAAACAGGAGCACATCAAAATTCATATGCTTACTTCAAAGACTTCATGTTCTATAAAGTGCATTATATTTCCTCAGGTTTCTGACCTGCATAACCTGTTTTTTTCAGTTTTTCAGTGTGACAAAATAAACAATAGGGAGGCCCTGCATATGGTTGTTGCAAACTGTATAAATAGTGTGAATAATGAGGTATGGACTTGCTGCAATTTAAATGACTAAGTTTATCAAAACAAGTGACAATTCATACAAATGCCTCCAACTTGGATATGAAATGTGTTAGTTTTCTCTGGGATAATTAAACTTTAACAGTTTATGTTGCGTTATAAAATACGAAGCGTTGACCTTTGAAGAAGGAACCTCTAACAAGGTAAATGTTGACACTTTCTAAAGGTGTCTGTATTTCACAATTCCAGACTGGGGATGTGTGAGCTTTCAAATCTTAAGGTGGTGGTGAAAATAATACCTACTGAAAATGTTTACTTTAAAGTCATATTAATGCTATCTATGTTATATGTTTTACTTCTTAAATGATTCCAGTATCTTTTCATTTTTGTACTTAATTTACATGAATAGTCTTTTTACTTAGTTATGCAAGATAACGATAATGTCTTTAAAGTAATATGAACATTAAAGGAAACAACAGGAACAAACTTTATAGTTTCATCCTCCCTTTCCACTATCATGACCACAAAACCATTCAGTGTTAATCCCAATGAGAAAATGCTCATCTGCACATTTACAGTTTCATTCTTCACTTCATTTAGCAAAGAAAAAAAATCCCCACTGCCATTACTCGGTGTGCTTTGACTGACTCATCAACACCGCATACTTAACTCTCCTTCTTTGTGAACGTAATTAGGGTATTACTGTGAAATTACGGAGACACCACTCACTTATTTCGCAGATCTCAATTATCAGTGCTTAACTTCTCCATTTGCTGTAAAATGTTTTTTTCCTCCCTTTTTTTTTTACATATAAGTTAGTCATAGAGTTTAGAATTTTATGGGAATAAAAAGTGGCCAAAATTACAAATCTAACTCCTTCCTAGCAGTCTTTAACACTGGAAACCTTTGAATTAAAATGGAATTGCAAATGAAGAACTAGAAGGAGGTAGATATAATTACCAAATACAAGAGTGTAATCATAAAATCATATATCAACTGTACAGACACAGGGCTCCACAGACTCATGCTCAGAACAAGGCTCTTTGAGACATTTGTTATAACAGTGTTTGCCACAAGGTTCATTTTATGTGGACAAGCTGATTGTCTTGAAGCTGACTCTCCAGAGACTGGGCCCATTTTTCAAACCACTGGTTATGTGCCTGCATCTCATCGATCAGTGGACTCACTGTCCCCTCAGAGCAACATGAATTAACTCGTGTTCCTAAACACGGCCTTGAAGGAGATTCTCATTGCCATAATTCTGTTTCTTGGACCTGGATGATTGCGTTGTTTTATACAGGTCATGCATTTTTAGAAGAGCGCCGGCTGCAAATTTTACACTAACCGATTGCATTATTGATCTCAGTGGCTTCCAGGGCTCTAAATCCCCTTGTATCCACTTGTTGGTCTCATGATAGAGGGTGAGTGTTTGCTGGGGAGGCAGATTTTGTTCCCACCATTCTATTCAGCTGTTCTATATTGTGCTACTTTGATTATTTACTTGAAATTCCATGAAATACATGTAATAGTTTGTCTTTGACCAGTATTAAGGTACTGAAATTGTTGTGCATGAAAACAGCATTATTGCAGTCTTGTAAAAATGTCTTGAAAATATTCCTAAAATATTATTGGGAGATTAAATTATTGCACCAAGTTGAGGAACCAGGAGAATTGTGCAGACACAGGAAATTAGTAATATCAGTAGCAGTCTTCATAGTTGTAGTATTAGTGTTAATATTTGCATTCATTTCAGCCACTCACATAATACTTCTAGCATATTCACACCAAATACCTTTTGCACCAAACTCTATATGTTGTTGAGAAATGTTTGGGCTTGATACATGAACTATTGCCAAAGTGAGAATGTATCTTTAACAGTGGTAAAAGTAATAGATAATTATACATACATTAAAATAATATTTAACAAACATATGGAAAAGTAATCCCAGGAAAGTGAGAGTGGGATCATTGCAAAACTAGTTTGTGCAAAGATTTTTACAGGTTAAAGTATTGTTAATTTGATAACTGCTGCACATATAATTTCATGTAACTGTGTAATTGCTGTTTGTCAAAAATCCCTCATGTCATTACAAAGGTTTACGTTGTTTTTAGAGTTTCTAACAGTCATTTTAACTCTCCTTACATGCTGTAGTTCTCGCACACAGTTGCAGGCAACTATTCACACTGTTGTATTTTACCAGCAGAACCCCAGGTTTTATATTCTTTATAGTTTGCTGTTTGAAGTGCAGAAGACAGAAAATGTTCCTTCAGGCATTAAATGTATAAAGTTTTTATTTCTCAGTTCATCAGTTTTGTATTGACTCGTTTAGAAAGATTCAAACAGTGGCAGTTGTGTAAAAAATAACCAAACTGGTTACTGGTGACAGCACACAAAAGACAAAATATCAAATGATAAGAGGTTCACATTGATCCAAATATTTACAAAATCATTATTTTCTGAGATTAAGTAGCTGCTCAAAACTGACAAGTAGTTCATGAGCAGCTCAATGTTTTATTTGTTATGTTTTGCACAGTTTACTTGTGAAGTTGGTTTTATATATCAGCTTCTGTTCAGACAGTTTAAAGTGTGATCAGAAGGTTCTGGTTCTGTTGTCTTTAAAGTTTTTAGGCATTTTATGAATAATTACAGAAATATGTTGGATAACTTCTGTTTTTGCTCATATTAAAATTTAAATGGGTCAAACCTAAGCTAAATATCTCTGGAAAAGATTCCCTTGTTTGGAGCAAGATTTATCTTAGCAAATTGAGGTGGTGAGAAAAAACCTTGTAAATCAGACAAGAAGAGTGAAAGTTGTTAACCATGACTTGAACTTAGCAATTACACAGATTTCTAAAGTCTTTCCAAGCTACATTTAACACTCTGTGGTTTTTTGCCAACTTCATTTTCTCTCAATCCAACTTGTATTTGCAGGGAAGAGTCTGTGACAAAGCGTTTGAAATTTGTGTTCTTATTGGTGTGGTTTCAAAATATGTTTAGAAATTTAGCTTTAAAATGGTAATACTTGTAAGTTTATTTGGGAGTCATTATCAGTCTCTACTTTGCTAAAATTAGCTTTTTAAAGCGTTTTATCCTTATAAAATCTAATATTTAATCACTAAATGTTTTATAAGAGGTTTTAATTATAATATTGAAATTTCACTGTGACGTTTTAACCTCAGGACTATCAAAGCTTCATTCGCCCCCTGTGATCATCGATGCTTCCCTAAGGGGAGGGCACGGACCCCACTGGGAAGCACCACTCTCTCTGTGTGAATGGGTTCACACTAATGTGTGTTTGTGTCTGCAGGAGCTGAGATGTGTAAATGCCAACGGTAATTAAGGAGATCCAGAGCTGGTATGGTTGAAAAAGGGGGTTGTGTTCTATTTCTGTCGCTAGCTTTGATGGGTGAGGTTTACTTTGAACACAAGGCACAGTGTGTAAGAATGCGTGTGTGCATATGGGATCTGGACCCAGTGTCAAGCTGTCCACAAAACCCAACTATTTATATACACAAATGTAGTTATAGTGGCTGTTTATGAGTGAGACTCTGAGGAGCAAATATTTGCCTATTATGCAGGCGCCACAGCTATTAACAATCCAAATATGCTTCAGAGAATAAAGAAAATTAAAAGCAGGCAGAGTTTTATTTTGCATAGTTATTTAAATGCTTAGCATACAGGGAAAACAAAAAAGGGCCAATGTTGTACCCAATGAGTAGAAGATGCATGACAACCAGAATCTGTCAGACTATAAATGTGTGGAAATAAAGATGAAGTGAAGCAGGTCCTACAATCATCAGTTGGGGTGCGGCATGGGGCATGGAGGGTGTTTGCCTCCAGGGTTTTGATCTACCCTCACTAAACAGCCAAGAGTCCATCAGCAACAGATACATTCTCAATTATTCAGGAGGTTAGCATGAAAAATGAATGGCTGCTTCCTGTAGTGAGAGGTGTGGTGCTGCACTGGTGCCTGAATGTTTCAGGCAGACCAGTGCGTTTACAGCAGGTCTTAGTAAAGACGACGGTTTCCTCTTGCTGATATGTGGATGGTGCTTTTGTTTCATTACTGACTGAGACCACAGCTGCTGGACAGATGCCTCGATTTCATCAACACAGAGAAACTCAAATGTTTTCTTGCTTGGCACTCTGACTTGCTGTTAGGATGTTTTCTGGGGTCATTGGGTGCTTTAGGTCTCTAAAAAGATCTGAAATGTTTGAATGACCCAGCCAGGACTGTGAAGACCCCGGCTTATTTCTGATTAACACTATTCCAGTGTACAATGTGGGCGTGGCTGTTGCCTCCCTCATATGATCTTATACCTTTACTAGAGACCTGTGCTGGTCACAAGATCCTAATCTGTGTACAAATCCCATGAATTGAAATGTGTAAATGAACATCAGTGAATTCCTTACATACCACAAGTGAAATCAGGCTGCGTTTGTTCAAAACGTAAAATCTTTGCTAGGAAAGCAACGACTACAAATAATCTGCTCCCATGTTGAAGACTGTGACTGAAATCACAAATGTATCAACTGAATTGGTTTACCAGCCACAAAGATCAACACAAGGCCTGTTTACAGTAGCTTCTAGTCTGAGTGTCTGTTTCTGAACTGCTGAGTTATGTTTTTGGAAGATGTAATGGGACGCACAACATTAATCCACAAAAAGTGGATTAATGTTGTAAAGACATTTTTGTTTTTTCTTGCTGATAATTCATGAAGCTGTCTTTAACTGAGGCAGGTCAGGCCTGGTTTGCTTCACAGGAGTCCTGGACTCTTTTGGGACCTCACAGATGCAGGCAGTAATCTAAACCGCTTCTGAAACGGTTCATCACTATTCCACGTTTCCGTGTTTGTGGACTTTGTAACCCTTTTTAGGCGTATTGATACAAATACAAATTAAATATCCACATTAGGCCAGCCTGGTTTTGTCTGGGTTGGAAACCAGGGATTCCATCACTAATAAAGGATTATTGATATCATGTTATGTTTAGTTTATTTACAGATGAAATGTTTCCTGTTTCAGTTCTTTGTTTCAGTTGCTTTGTGACATTTGGTTGAACGTTCTTTCAGGTAGGGAGAATGGCCATCTTTTGTGTTCAGGGAGAACATGGGGGAAAATGTCAGTTTATTTCTGACTTCTTTGGGTTTAATTTGAGTTTGCTAAATGAGTGTTTTGCTTTCCTGGTGTGTCTCCTCAGCAGGGAGGAGCAACAAAGGGAGACAAATACTTCAGGTGCTGCTGAAAAGCTCCTGGAGCATGGCCATGTCAATTAAGAAGAGTAATGCTCTGAAGAGTTATATTAAGTTACATTTATTCCTTGGTTGACCTTATATTAGTTTAGTTCTAATGATTTGCATTCATGTAAATATTAACAGTACCGTTTATTGCTTTGTGTTAGGTTTATGTATATAATCTTTTCTTGTTATGTTTTTGAAAACCCTTTTTCTCAGTATCGGTGGTGAAATTGGCTATAAAAGCCAGATTCTTTGTCTCGCTGTGTAATGGGTGCAACATGCAGCTCTAAATAAATCCACCTGGACTGCAAAATGCAGTCCAGGTGGATTTACTTGGACCTGGTCAAAGTAACATTTTCTATTTGAAAACACATTTTTGATTTTATTCTGGTTATATGTGTCTCATATTAAATTAATGAGATTATCTTAAAGATCTATGCGAAACAAGCAAACAAAAACAGAAGAAATATTTAAGGGAGCAGATTCTTTTTTACTGTACTCTACAAGTACATATATCAGTTTTGAACTTCTGTTTTCAATTTTAAGAAGGTTTTTAGCTCTTTGTGGATGTAAATGGGTTGTGCTATGCAGGATTAACAATGCAGGAATGTCACACGTTTGCCCTCTTCACTTTTAGGATTATAGCGGTGGAAAGCCGGTGGTTCCTGATGCCCTGTCACTTTGTTCTAGGTGATAACTATTTGTCACCGGCTGACTGCTCATCTTTGTCTTCCCTATGGCTTCTTACTTTGTCTTTCTTTTCCTTTCTGAATAATTTGTGCCTTCTTTTGTCCTATTGTCAAGTTTTTTTCCTTCAAGCAGATTGATCTACAAAGAAAGAAGAAAATGGGGGAAAAATAAGCTCTCCATGGAATCTAATATTAGCTCCTGTTCTGCTTGTCTTGTCTCCACAGGTGGTCCATCACGCTGGTCTTCTCCTCCATGTGACTGCTGCTGCAAGAACCACAAGGGTGATGGCGAAGGCGAGAGTGGCACTTCCTTCAATGAGCTTTCAACCTCCAGCTCGGAGAGCCAGTCGGAGACCAGCTCTCCCCAGGGAACAGTCATCCGAGGTCCAGTCAGCCGTCAGTCGCACCCTCACGCCAAGGTCCAGACCCTCGACAGGCCACCTAAGAAAGGCCCAGTTAGCATGATTCAGCAGTCTGACCAGCGACGAAAGAGTGACTTGCTGCGCACTCTTACAGCCAGCTCACGAGACACCAGTGGCTGCAAGAAAAGGCCTGTAAAAGAAAAGCCAACGGTTCAGGAGGAGCTGCAAAAATGCATTCAAGACTTCCACAAGATCAAGATCCCAGAGAGGTTTCCTGGAAGGCAGTACATGTGGCAGACCGACCTGCTGAGAAAGTACCGCCTTTGAGCCTGAATTTTGGAGGGAAGCATGGAGGGAGCAACAAGCACACGGCCACGGATCAGTTTACGCGTTTTTCCATCATGGATTTTTTTCAATCAAAATCAACTTTGAGGAGGACACTTCCTTCCTGACGGGATGTTGAAAGTCAAATGAAAGAAAAAATAATCTACAAAGGCAGTTGGAAAGGCTCTTGGTAAATGTAGTATGTACAGTTTGTGTTTATATGTAGTTTAGACCCAGTATATACTGTATGTATGTGCAGTAACTTGCAGGCTGCATCAGCATTGGACCAAAACAGCAGAGCTAACTGATCAAACAGCTGAAATCATTACTGGTTGCACCTGGTGTTACTGATGGCTAATGCATTGCACGGACTATAATCAGCCATCCTTTTGACTGAAAAAATTACAAAGCAACATTTCTGATCCAACAAAGACAAACAGTGATTTACTGCGTGATCGTATGAGTGCGGTGGTGTGTAAGTGTGTGTTTGTACCCAAGTGGCCTGGAGGTCAAGGATAAATCTGCATCGGGACTCATCAATAATTCATGCAGTTCCAACAGAGCTCTCACCATAAATACTCCCTGAGATCTCTGCTGCCACAGTGGCACAAACAGCTGAGCTGATTACTTTACTTTTAGGTAACATTTGGAGACTCTTGAGCCAGAAGGAGGCACAATTTCATCAGCATATAAATTAATTCCCCTTCTTAGAGGCAGGTTATGTTGCAAATGTGCCCCAAGAGCACCAAGCAGCAGCACATTGCTCTAATTTTTACAAAGCTGCCTGGATGTAGATCAACAGTCAGTTGTGAGGGAAAGAGAAAAAGCAAAGGTTTGGTAGAACTGAGTGAATCTCCAATACTTAGATCACAGTCATCACAGTATATTCACATAAACAAAACAAAAAAAAATCCAATGTTTTTTTTCTGCCTTACTCATACTGAACAATAAATCATGGTATAATTAAAGCCTAGCTAGGTTTGACAGTACCGTACAGAGAGAAAAGGCTGCACTAGTGGTGTTTTCTAACTCTGCCAACATGGTTCGAGGCTTTCCACACTTACTGTTGACAAGCTAATCAATAGTTATTGATGATCGGTCTGATGAAAGAGCTGATATATGTAGTTCTTGTTTACAGTTACTAATGAAGTCTTTGGGTTTCTAACAAAAAGATACAACTTGTGATCCATTAAAGGTTAGCCGTTACTCTTGTGTTTAAGTTAGTAGCAGCGAGGGAATGTATTGCAAAGCAGCTACAGAAATTAGGATAGCAGTGATCTTTAATTTAAAAAAACACTGCTACCATACTAGATAAATAAAGTTACTTTACCTTTTTATTGGAATTATAATGGAAAACACTAAAGTCCAATTTGAATTACGTGGTTTAAAATGGATGACAATCAGTTGGGAAAAGTTTTTAGATTTATTTAAAACAAAGTCTTTGTCAAACTAATTATTTTCTTTTTGCCAGAGTACATTTCACTTGCTGGTGTTTCATCTAAAAAAAATAGAGGGTATGCCCCAATATTCAGATTTTCAGATTTTTGAATGATTGCATTAAAGTAATTGGCTGCAGTTAACTCTTGATTTGTTATATTCTCAAAAGTAATTTGTCGTTCCCTTTCACACACATGAACTTAATGATATTTAGAAACTTCTTTCACTGGATAACATGGTAAAAGAAGCTACTGAGAGGAGGACAGTTTGTCCTTTAAAAGACTCCAGAGGAATTGGTCAATCAGATGACATTAACATTAAGCATTACTACACTGAGAGGAAGTGTGGAAATTTATGCTTTATAGAAAATGCAGAAATCCGCAAATACTTAATGTTAAATAAATAGAATCAAAATCTGTGACGGAAAAATGTCAATCAAGAAATCAGTAGACAAAAGCAATACAGTTAATATTAAACAGTGAGAACAACAATGAAACAAAATACTGTTGGTCCCCAACTAACTGTGCATGAAAAAGAATGAAGCACTCAGAGAAAGTCTCCTTTAATGACAATAAATGGATTAAATGTTGTGTCTGTTGGAGGATATTTGGGGAGACCTTAAGGTATCTGTCTTGTGTGTAAGTGAAAAGAAAAAATCTTCAAAGTACAGCAATATATTTGGAAAATAACTAATAGAAACCTGATATAAATGATTTGAACTTTAATATTCTTAAAGTTGAAATGATTTGGGTTTTGAAATGATTGCAAATTTTAGTTATTCTTTTATAATTTCAAAGCACACATTATTAAAGCAAATATAACGAACTTACTAAATACTTATATATTGGTTTATATATAGGTTTATTTAAAAAAAGCCCCTACAAATGCTTTATTACTAAAGTTATTTTTATATCCAAAGGACTTTTATTTCAATATAACTACTGAAATGTTCTCATGCTGGCCACAAAATGAATTTAATGTGAGAGTTTACAGAAAGCTATTATTCACAGATGCCCATTTATCAGCTCAGATTCGTAGTAATTTATAGTAGGGCTCAGGAAACGTGTTGCAGTAGGTTCCCAATGAGAAACAGCCACTCTCCTCATGTTAAATGTGAGGTATAATAGGGCTTATTTTTCTATGTTTCCAGAATATTTCAGTTTTACTTTAATGTAATGTATCGTTTTTGTTTAAAGACCAATTCTTTTCATCTGGGCTACATATCGTATGTAAATAAGCTCAATAAATCATATTCAAGTAGAACAATGTAATATACTCTGTATATAAGACATGTAGATCCGTGAGGCGCTGCTGCTCCGTTATCTCAGTGATCCGCTTAAAATGTGTATGCCGCTCTTTGTTTTGGCATGTAATGCTTGGCCATCACAGGTGAAAGAAAATAAATTACATATCTGTAAATTACAACAAATTTTCTGTAATTTCATTTAGGACAACAGTATTAAAGGGAACAGTCAGCATTTTTATCTCCTAATGCTGAAGGAAAAGTCAAATATCACTAAGATATTTCAACAATCAAATTTTCTGTAAGCTGAGTTGTTCAAAAAGGATAATTGGCTAAAAGGTTGTACTTAAGTAAGTTTAAAATTGAAACTTGTAAATGCAAGCTGAACAGAAATAGATCAAGAAATTGTATGTTGCTGAACGCGTTTTACAATGATTTATCAGTAGGTCTTTGATATTTTAGTTCACATCAGCCATGGATTATGCAGCCATAACTGCATGGAAAAACCTTTTCAGTGAAGTTGGAACGCAATAAAAGTGCATTTTCAGGGAAAAATAATAGTGAAAAACCGTCTGCACAAAAGAATAGCAACAACAACCAAGTCTACTCAAAACCAACAAGGATAAAAGGAGTAATTTTGTTGAGTTCTTGTGACTACTCAATACACTCAATAATCATGTTTCTACTTTCTGCATGAAATGAAAC
Organism: Micropoecilia bifurca; assembly: GCA_903067075.1. NCBI lineage: Eukaryota > Metazoa > Chordata > Actinopteri > Cyprinodontiformes > Poeciliidae > Micropoecilia > Micropoecilia bifurca. The sequence continues at coordinate 14,992 of CAEGAF010158973.1, forward strand.
AGTAATGTAAAGCTAAAATTCAATACGTTGAGCCTATTTCATGTTGTTAGCATCCACAGGTTTTTGTCCACAGCAGAATACATATTATGTGGGGCCTTTTGAGAAAACAGCTTAGTTTACTGATCAGTATACATGTACTTGTACAAGAGAGAAGGGAAGGAAAAAGGATCAAATTTCTTCTCCTAAGGCCCAGAGTTGTCAGCAATATTGAATACAGTGTCAAGCGACACTTTTTTTGACATTGTTCCTCTCAATACCTTTGAAACTCTCTGTAAGCTCATAGAACTATAAAATAAAACACGTGATCGATGTGACTCATTTTATGTCACATGCCAGCTGACATTAAACATGTGGTTTCAATAATTCAAAGGGTGAACATGCATTTTAGTTTGTTTGTTCTGAAGCACATCTAAAAAAATATTCAGGATCAATTATTTGATAATGGGATTAAAAACAACTTAATTTTAGTTCAATCTCCTGTTACCTGAACTTTAATCAATATTGTTTAACGCTTGAATTCACATTTCTGATAAGCATAAAGGTTCAAACACACATTACATAACAGGGAGAGTTTTCTGATTGTCTGGTTGCGTAGCTTTTAGCTCATATGGAGTTTTGGAAAATATTAATACCCCTTATACATTTTTTTCAGATTTTTTCAAATAAGTACTTACATGTTCTTATTTATTTATGTTTGCTCGTACAGAATAGTGTATCATTGTAAAATAATACACTGGCAAATAAAAATCTGAAAAGTGTGGTGTGAATATGTGTGGTGTGAATATGTATTCATATGAATATGTATTCAGTACACTACTCCAATATCCCTGGATAAAATAATGATAATTAATCATTAATTAATTATTTAATTAATGATTAGAGTCTGAAATGTTATTTCACCTCAGTATAGATTGAGCTTTTTTTAAGCCTCAAAGGTCTTTTGCAGGTCCTTAGTGCACAAGCAACATTATGATGACCAACTGACACATCAGATAGGTCAGGGATAAGCTATAGAGAATTTTATAGCAAGGTTATTTCATAAAATTATAACCCAACCTTTCAACATGAAGCCAAGTTGAAATTAACATAAAAAAATGGAGAGCACAACAAATCTGCAAACCTATCAATGCATTCATTTCAACTCAGAGGCAGTTGTCAGAATTTAGGTGCACACCACACTGTCCAGAGCTAAAAAATGTTTATGTTTTCAAAGTCATGTACTATGTTCCTTCTCATTCAAAGTTAAACACTACATTTCTACATACAAATGTATTAATTTTTGCAGTTGTCTCCTGATGGAATGTGGAAAAACATCAAGGTGTTTTGATGGTTTTGCAAGGCTCCATAAAACTATAAAGTTGCATTTGATTTTCTTGCACAGTTCATTTTCAGTCCATGTTTAACAGAAAATATAAGCTGCTACCAGGATCTGTGTTCGCTTGACCCTGTCTGCTGCTTCTTATTTTTTTTGGTTTTGCTTTGATACATTCTAGAAACAAGGTCATCCATGCAGCTGAAAGTAAAAGTCATTTGTAAACATACGAATGAATGAACATTTAAACAAACGTTTGACACCTGATGGCCTTCTAGAGTTGTCTACAGCTGTTTTTGCACAATGTATAGAATAATCTACAACACACAAACAGGGAAGTATTTGAAAGCAAAGAGTTGCATCCATGTCCAGCACATCAGCACAGACACAACTCATATCTATCTTCTAACATTTTGAGTGCATGAGTTGATACGAGGTTATTTCTGCTTCAAATTATACTGTTTAATGTATATTAGTAAATCACGTGTGCAATTTATGTCTTAGGACAAATGTGATGTTTGAAAATGAGGAGAGCCTGGACCAATGTAAAGTTCGCAAGTTTGTGTTATTTTGCAGTACTTTTTTATGTCTCAAACTGATTTCCTCCCCTAAAGTTATGGCCAAGGCCTTTAAATGAAACCCAAGCACATGACTAAACCCCTCGCTTTTTTTATGCTGCCTTTGACGACCCTGACAGCCACAAAAAACAAGTCACAATATTCCAACATCACAATGGCAGACCTGGAGTCGTGTGTTTGAAGAAAAAGGGCGCGTTTTGATGTATGTTGATGTGACACACATTACAAAAAGAAAAAAAAAGCAACAAAACATTGTGAGCATGTTGGTATAAACTTACGACAGATTTAAATTAGTCTGTTCTTGTGAAATGAGTATGTGACAAACGAATATTTGACAGAAAAGAGAACATTTTAAAAAAGATAAGCACAAATGTGTCGATCGTTGCTGTTCCTCCACTGGTGTATAAAAAAACAACTCTGCAACATGACTGAACTCCTGCGAGACAAAGCAACTCTCATTGCAAACATGATGTTAATAGTAACTTGTTACATTACAAATCATCATAGAACTTCTAAACTTTATTTGCTAACTGTAGCATTTCATAACCCTGTCTTTAAAAATCTTTATTTTTTTTCCTTTGAACTGTGGATAAAAGTAATTCAACCACAGTAAAACTGAATTTCAAAGAGTCTGACATCTGTGCTGAGAGTTGCTCTGTATTTAAGGTGTTATCTTCTGTTTCTATGTCTGCCTTTATAGACAGTACAATTCATTTGAAAGTCTTTAGATAAAAAGCTGTCATTTTGAAATGTATGAGTACAACCAATAAACAAGATGAAATATACAGCTACTGATAAGTAAAGCTTGTTTTTTTTATCATGACTATATATGTACTAATTAAAATCCTGTTGGTTGTAGTGGAGCAATCATGAAAAAAACAATTTACAAAAATCTATTAGTTTATTTGGAAAGAGTTTTTTTTATTATTTTTGCAAAGTTACCAGTGCTATAATTTTTATCAACACTAAAATTTCAGGTTAAAATATCCAATTCAAGGAAGGTTTTATATTTAAATATTTTTAGATAACAATTAGTAAACCAAGACATCCTGTCTTCTTAGAATATTAATATAGAGTAACACAGTTTCTCATTTCTCTTGGCCAGTCGTCAAAATGGGGAGGAAAGTTTCATTCAAAAGTGGCACATGTATTTTGATCCTCAGGAAACAGCAACAAGAAAACTACCAACCTCCTTATATCTGTAATCAGAACAATAAAAATCCTACTATAACTGGGCTGGATGAAAACCATCTTGCTGGGGCGTCAGGTGGTGCAGTGATTGGAGCGGCGCCCAGCACACAGAGCCTACAGACCTCAACGCCGCCATCCCCAGTTCAGCTCCGTGCTCGATTCCTTTGTTGCTTGTCTTTTTCCCCTTCTCTTTCTGCCCACTTCCTGTCAGATTAATGTTAAATAAAGGCCACAAAAAAATATTTGAAAAAAAAAAAAACATCTTACCAACGTGAAGACGATACAGGAAGCTATAAGATGTAAGAAATCCCACAAATAAGCCTGAAACATACTGTAAAAAAAAATGTACAGGGCTTGAATAAATCACACTGTGCAAGTTCAATATGACAATAACTCCTGTCAGAATGCATGATTAACTGCAGCTCCACTGTCTTGTCAGAAAGGTATGACAGACTCATTAGTCCAATGATAAATAGCAATTTATGAGAGCTTATGAGAGCTAATGTGTTTATTTTTACAATCACAAGTTGAAAAAATGGAGAGGAAAAAAAACAGCAATAGATGTCGTCATTATTGGGCGAAATAAGTCAAAAATAACAATACTGTTACACTGCACAATTTTCTGAGAAAGTTTTGGACCCGATGTGATATTTGTAACATCATCCTTGGTTGAGATAAATTTCTCTATCAAACTGAATGACCATACACCAATTAAATTTTATGACCAGAAATTTTCTTTCATGACAAACTTTGTGTTTTGATGGTTGATATTTGCACAGTGTGACGCCAGCTACAGAAAAGTGCAGTAAGGAGAGGTAACCTGCAGGTCAAGAAGTCTTCATAACAACCTAGATGTTTCTGATCAACCTGCAGAGGTTCATATGATCAGATGTCAAACTATAACTGCTGCTAACAGAAATTGCTCCTTATGCACCTCTCAATTCACAGATATGACATCACCACAGTAATGAAGCACCATGAATTTACCACAGAAGATTAAACATGCCCACAACATTCAGGTGAGGAAATATTATGATGTATCATGCAAATAATAATCAATATACTTTTTTAGTATTTTCAATAACTACAAAATTTTCTCAATGGTATTTGCTGTATTTTTCTTTCCAACCTATAAAGCTGTGTCTCATGTTTTATTGTACTGCTCTGTCACTTAGGGTTCAGTAAATTTAGCAACTAATCAGCAGAAGGTCCAGTTTCACCTTGTAGGCTAAATTTCAGTGCTGTGAAAGGAGAAAATGTTTAGTTTTTTTTACAGGGAATTAACATTTCATAATTTTCAACCTGACGAGAGATAAACTGCTTTTTCAAGATCAGAGGTCAAATTCTGCCTGAAGCAGAGGCATTTAGGTAGGTAGGTTGATGTCTTCTTTGTGAGTGATGGTTGGATGAAGGGGTAAATGGACAGGCAGACTGTGACCTTATCTGCAACTGGACTCAGTCCTAGAGATGGAGTGAGCTGCTTCAACAAATGGTGGAAACCTGGAATAGTTATGTTGCCCCTTCTTATTGAAAAGAATAAGCTGAAGAAGTTGCACCACCTGATGAAGTCGCTTCGTTGGCATCTCCCTTGAGGGATTTCCTGGGTTTGTGACAATGGAAAGATCTCAGGACACACTCAGAACTCGCTTATGATTATATGCACCTTAAGAATGCCTTGGCGATCTCCAGAATTAGTCTGGTCTCCCCCCTGGAATAGCTGAGCCTTGACCCAAACTCAGATAATTGGAAGACCACAGATACATTTTCTAACTTGTTGTTCCTATCATCAATAATGAGTTTTTCTCCAAACTATTTTAAAAATTGGCCTTGAACAACTTCAGGTATTTCAAAATGTCCCCTTGCCCAGATTGTCATATGTAAAAACAACAACAACAACAACAAATTACCTATTGTTCATGCAGATGATGCCTTACATCTGTTCTTATTTTTATTTTTATTTTTTTTCAAACATTGCCCACTGGGATTTGAAACAATAATCTGGAAATGAGAATAGATCAGGAATTAGGTTGACCTTTTCTAAACGATGAATGACATGAGATACAATGTTAATAAATGCATGCATTTTACCATTTCCAAGCCCTCAGACCAAATCTTCAAGGCCATTAAATCATCTATTTAGTATCAGCATATGGAGAGCAATCTGCTGCCAGGCTAGCTTATCCCTGGACAATATGGTTAATTATACAGATTTCAAAGTCTCAATCGGGAGGAGAAGAGCTGGTTGTGAGGGAAGAATGTGCGTTTCATGTCTCTCTTTGTGGCTGCCAGTTTTCCATGGTAGGGAAGAGCGTATGCATGACAGGCTTAAAATAGCATCAGTGGGATCAGCTATCTTCTCAAGATCAGGGAAAGAGGGAGTGCATGTGGCTCTCAAAGCTGGCTGGATGAAGAAACTGATAATGTAAGAAAAAGATGGACGAGGGGATAAAAGTGTAAGGAAGATGGCGATAAAGGGTGTAAAAAGAGTGAAAGGTATTGAATTAGGACGAAAGGTGAGAAAGGAGAGAAAATGAAGCCAAAAGTGAAGCGAGGAAGAAGTGGGAGATAAGTGGTTGGAAAGGATGACAAGAAGGCTGGTGGAAGGATTTACAGAAAAGAGAAGGAAAATATAAAACAACAAAAGACTGCAGGAATGAAGTGCGGGGTTTCAAGACAGTTGGAGGACGAAAAAGGGAAAACAAAGAGCCAAAGAAACAACAACAACAGCAGTGAGAGCAAGGTGTGTTCGACAGCATGCAGAGCCTATGTTGGCTGTCAGGCTCCATCTCCAGGATAACAACTCCAGTTACATGATGTTTTTTCCTCCACATTACAGATGAAAGTGTGCGCTCCTGCACTACAATCAGATCAGCTGTGAGTATCGCTGCTGTTACCACAAGTCGGGCAGATTTTTCTCAGCAACACTGCTGAAAGACACATGCACTGCCAGGCATTGTGGAGCAAACAATGGTACAAAGCTTTGTGCATAAATGGCTGATCCAGCTTCGGCTGCGTCCTGGAGCCATAATCACAGTGACAAGATTAGTAAAAGCACATTAAATCCCTTATCTCCTTTTCTCAGTGAATTGAAATGAGCCACAGATTACTTGAGGTCTTGCTATGCAATAAATCTCACAACTGCTTGTGAACTTAGTCGAACAGGGATATTAATAATGGGTTAAAATCTATCGAGAGCTAAACGTGCTAAGGATGTTACGTAAATATTCTTATCTAAAATTTGAAATGCATAGACACATGACTTGTAAAATACATTGTTACTACCTATTGTTACTACATTGTTAGTACCATTAAATTAAATGTTTTTAATGCATATTAATAATCACGCAACATTTCATTTATTTATAGAATTTTGCCATTTTGGCATCCAATAACAGCAGTAATTTATATATTCACGATTTTTCTCAATCCATTGCAGTAGAGTCTAGTCTTTAAGGTGATTACTCATAGTTCAGTTAAACAGATTTTCCTGAAAAAATATAAAAATACCTCATGTTGACCTACATCTTTATGTCCGGCTGTAACAGTTGCTTTGGAGAACTGCATGGACATGTTGCTAATAACAATTCTTGGCAGTGACCTTTTGTGAGGAGAAGCATGACCTCCCCATGTTTGGCCAGATTTCTGTGGATTCTAACATTTCATCTGTTTTGGAATTAGCAACATTGTTTTGGTTTGGGACTATTGTGTGCATTTTATGTATCCTTGTGAAGGACGGGTAACTTAGTGTTTAACACTGAAAAAAATATGGTATTGGGCAATGTTTCATATATTTCTTACTTAAAGAATTTTGATAATTTTCTTTATTGTAAGAAGTTAATTCAAATTTATTTACAAGACCAGAGGGAGGTAATATTATGCCCTCTTTCAGCTTTGGAATTTATGCAAATTTTACAAACACACACAGAATGAATTTCTGTCTTAAGAATGACTTTGAATCAACTTCCATTCATTGCCATTTATTTCTAGAGCTAACCGACCCTTAACCTACACCTACCTATCATCTGGAACACACCTAACCCTAAACACAACCTAAACTTATTTTACACTTATACCATGACCCAAAAACAGCACTTCTTCTTAAAGGGCCTGGGCTTTGAGCACCATAAAGAGCAGTTAGTCCCACAGTTACACACATCTCCAGTGATTCATGCTGCAAACAATTTAAATTTGTACAATTTTAATGCAGATAGACCAGGGAGATGAAAAACGAGTTTTTTAAGGCCAGAATCCTTTGATGGAGCATATAAGCAACACAGTATATGACAGGCTCCCAAATCGAGCCCTACAGAAACCCCCGGCTGATCGGTGATTGCGTCACTATCTAGACATTTTCCAGCTGGAAAGTTACCTCCTTCTTCAAAAAGCACAAAAATTAGGGAACTGAATGACTTTAAAGATAGTAATTAAGACAATAAAAATAGAGTTTTATGTTAATTTTAATTAAAGTGTAACAGTATTAGAGTTATAATCAGATGTTATTAAATTGCTGAGTTTTGTACAGAAAACAATGGAGAATTTAAGTATTTATGAAGCAAACAACATATGTCACATCTCCTGTTCTCATGCTAAGGCAGCTCCTCTCTGCTTCCAGTGCTAATTATGGTTTTAGATCAGAGATGCACCACACATCTATATTACTAAGATAAATATGATGTGAGCAGACCTGCAGGCATAAACAATGTTATCATTGTTATCTACCTCTTTCCCTTCGGACAAACATAAAGCAAGCACAGAGAACACATATATGCTCGATGCTTTGAAAATGATAATCCTTTCTTAAATATTCCCCACATTAGGTAAAATGACTTGCAACATCAGGGCTGCACAGTGGCGCAGCTGGCAGCATTGCTGCCTTGCAGCAAGAAGGTTCTGGGTTTGATTCCTGGCCTGGGGTCAAGGGTGTTAGAACATGGATTGATGGACTTACAGCACACAAATTTGGCTTTTGTGACTGATCATCTTATGTGACCTGACAGTATTAATTTCTCTTTATATTTCTCCGTCTCTCATCCTGATGATATTATAAATTACTGGAGCATAATTCTTCCCCTTGCCATCTTTTTTGTAGGCAGACATTATGCTACATGCTGCTTCGGTGAGTGTTATTTCTTGGTTATTTGGTACATATTATTTTACGACACAGCTTATGTTTGGAAAACTGCGGCTATACGCAGTGACAGATTTATAACCAAAAATGACTTTCATCATAATATCACACAAATTGTAAATTGTTGAGTCCATAATGCTTAATTCTCTCTAACTGTTATTAAGGAGAGTTTATGAGTTGTGACAAATAAGAATTGTTTGTTTAAAAGATCAGTGTAGCTCATCAATGAGGACACTTGCCTTATATCAAAATGTCTTTTGTCCCTCAGAAAAAGAAAGGAACAAGAGAAAAAGCACAAGAGAGCTTTAAAGTGAATTTCTAAATTTCCTAATTTGATTCGCAATATAAACTAAACAAGAGTTGCTATGTTTTTTTCTAAAACACTGCAGGTCTCTAATTCTTTGATGAAATAATATGTTTTATAGGTTTTTTAATCAAGTAAAAACGCAGTTCATTTTTATTTCGTCAAATTGTGCTTCTTTGGAAGCACAAGAATCAATCAGTGCATCAGTTCTTACATAAAAATAAAAAAAGAAAACATAAAAATAAAAAAAGAAATGCTTGCTGGGTAATATATATATATATATATATATATAAATATATATATATATACACTCCAAATTCCCTCAATTTGAACTGGCTCCTATTTTCATCTCATCTCCCTGTTGCCCTGATAATATTTTTAGATATGTTGACTCACATTATGCGGACGCCTGTGCTGTCGACAGCTTGTGTATCTTTGCAGCTGATCCCAGAACAAGGAAGCCAATCAGCTCATGGCAGCTCAATCAGGAAAACGTGTCATTAGTGATGTTTGAAGGTGTTGGATAGTGGACTGAAATTATATTCCACAAAATTTGTTCCGGAAAGCTCTGTTGTTCAGTCCCAAGACAAAAGGCCAAATTTCATAGGTTCCAAAGCTGAATTTAAAAAAGGCATGTAAAAAAAGAAGTCGCCACCACTTATGAAGCACTTTTAGCAATTTTCTGCAAGTATAATTCAAACTTCTAATATGTTTCTAACATTTTAAAAAAGGAAATTAACCTAAACACATGCTATGTATACTGAAAATGAGTCCTTGGTGTTAATTGGTAAGTCTCTTAGCCTGTGTATGAAACACCATTATTATTGCAACTTCTTGTAATATAATGTCCATCCATCTTCCATACACTCTTATCCCTTAGTGGGTTCGGGAGATGCTGGTGCCTCTCCAGCTAACGTGCCTCGGCGAGAGGCAGGGTCACCCTGGACAGGTCACCAGTCAGTCACAGGGCAACCAACCATGCACACACACTCACACCTAGGAATAATTTAGAGAATCCAATTAACCTGACTGTCATGTTTTTGGACTGTGGGAGCAAGCCAGAGTACCTGGAGAAAACCCACATGCACAGGGAGAACATGCAAACTCCATGCAGAAAGACCCCAGGCCAGGAATTGAACCCAGAACCTTCTTGCTGCAAAGCAACAATGCTACCAGTGCTCCACTGTGCAGCCTAATATAAAATTTGTTAATTATAAACCCCCATGGGAGAACAATCAAACATATTTCAGAAGCTTGGAGTGAAATCTCTGCCACTTTTCTGACCAATGTTATGTATTCTTAAGTTCCTACAGATCAATTATCAGAATGTTTGTGAAATATTGTATGTATTAATTTAAGGCTTTAAGAGTTAGGATCACATTGTGAAGGTTCCCTGAAAGGGAAGCACTATTTACCCATGTTGCTGTACAGATAAAATACTTAACTTATCATTCTGGCTAATAAATTGTCAGATAAGTTGAGTACGTTTTTTATTTATTTATTTTTCACATTGGTAAATGGACTGAACTTATATAGCACTTTTCCAATCTCTCAAAAAACTGCTCAAAGCACTTTACACCCATTCGCACTCAAACACACACTCATTTGTACACCAATTCACAGATCAGTAGGCAAATTTTAGTTAAGTGGCACATCAACATGTGGCAGGAGGAAGCTGGAATTGAACCTACAACCTTGCAATCACAAGATGACTATTCTATCCACAGAGCCACAGTTGCCTCTTTGACCACATTGTCCACAGTATGTCCTCTTTATAATATAATATAATATAATATAATATAATGTAATATAATATGATATGATATAATATAATATAATATAATATAATATAATATACTATAATGTAATATGATATAATATAATATAATATAATGTAATATAATATAATATAATATAATATAATATAATATAATATAATATAATATAATATAATATA